>PVKM010018949.1:0-24639 GCA_004027735.1 Carollia perspicillata | reverse complement strand
TGTTAGTGCATAGAATATTAACAAGTGTTACTGACTTATTTTGTGTTCCTAGATTGATGTATTTCTTTCTCTCTAAACTGATAACTAGTGATTATCATACTCTGTACTATTACCTAATGACTATAAAGTTTGTGAGGAATACTACTTTAACTAAATAGATCTTGATATTTAAAAATTCTTCATAACAGTTCCTCCAAATGATAAAGCTCTTAAAGAAAAAACTATTTTTGGTGAAAAACTACAATACTGTGATTTTATTATTATTATGCTCAGTATAAACTATTATAAAGAATTTGTGATTACATGGCACATAAAATAATGCATTAGTGCTCATGTGAGTCTATAAACAACTTCCCATTACATATTTATTGACTATTTTCCCCATGGTAGTCAATACCATTTCAGGGATGGCCATTTATTTTTATTAAGTACCTATATTAAAAACATTACACAGCATAAAAGATGTTCCATATTATTTCAGATAGTTTCTAACAAGTGCTATAGTCCCTACTAATGGCATTTCATAATGCTCTTGACTCCTTAAGAAGAAGTAATTTATCATGGCACAAAACTTGCTAGCTGGTAAATTATCATCATTCCACATATACTGAATTAAATATTTCACTAATACTGAGATTTTAAAACACAGAAAAATAACTTTTAACATCCTAAATTATCAAAAATACACTAAAGATAATGAATTATTTAGATGTGATTATATACCAGTAAAATAGATATAAAACACTATGAATCTTTTTTATTTTGATTCAGCAAAATACCATTAATATCCTATCCCATTTCAACATAGAACAATAAGACTCAAAAGAAGCAAAACCATCAATAAGAATCTCAAAATGTATAAAACCTTTGCTATTTTATCGGAATAATATCCAGACATTTTATACAATTTTTGAATTGAGGTCATCACATAATATTTTTTGAAGTTGATGGATATCAATTAAAAAGCTATATGTTAAGTGCAAGATGGTAAATTAAAATTCTGGCACAACTGTTAGCAAACAACTAGCCAATAACACTGTGAACAGCTTCCATAACCATGTATCCAGCCTCCCATTGTTGATATTGCCTTACATGCTCCCCTATATATTGTGCCTAAAAAATAACAAAGTGTATTTTCTGTTCTCGTTTTCCTGAAAACTGTATCTTCAGATTGATTGATAGATGATAGGTAGATGACAGCTCGACAGACAGACAAAGGTAGATATACATATTTAGATCCACTTGCTTTCAATTCTTAAGTGTATGGATTTACATTCTTCTTCACTTTTTATAGTGAGTAACCTGTCCACTGTCAGACAATACATATATGAATAATTCTTTTTCTAAAAATTTGGGGATATCAATTGTAAAGTGGTAAATTAACTGTTGAATTTGGTAAGGTCAAGGTGGTTGTTGACTTTGACTGAAAAGCTCATATGAAATCCTCATAACAAATCCCAAAAGGAGTCATTCCAACAAATATGGGATAAGGTAGAGTGATACCTAATAGCCTATTTATTTATCTTTAGAGGGAAGGGTTAGGGAGAGAAATATCAATGTATGGTTGACTCTTGTGTGTCCCCTGATGGGAACTGGCCTGCAACCCAGGCATGTGCCCTGACTGGGAATCGAACCTCGATCCTTTGGTTTGCAAGCCCACGCTCAATCCACTGAGCTACACCAGCCAGGGCCAATTTTATCTCTTGTAAAATGAGAGAAAACGGAGTGCATTCGAAGCAGAAACAGGTAATACGGTGGTATGGAAATGTTAGGAAGCTGCCCTTCCATTGCTTTCATAATATCTGTAAAACAATGGCAACAAGCAGTATAATTTTGATAGGAAAGGAGAATGAGAAAGCTAATTAATTAGTGGCATGGGTAAGAATAGTGGGTACTAGTGAATCTCCAGTTGAGTCGTAGGATAAATATACGTAATAATCACCATGTAGGAAGGGTTGATCCAACCATATGGAAGAGGGTCATTGAGTCGGCTTGTACAGTAGGGAAAATAAACACATTTAAGAAATAAACAAATACATTAATTTATCAATAGAACTTAGAAGTTGAATGTGTATGGAAATAGGGATATATAGACAGGATATTTAGCAAAAAAAATAATGAGGTCGCCAAGTTAGGGACACACATGTTAAATAATTAATTAATTGAAGAAATAACGGCTGAATTGGAAATGATTTATGTAGAAATATAAGTGGTTTTGGATGTAATTGGGAATGTGGAAATCAATGTTTTTTACAGGCAAGCAGCTAATAGAAAAGGCATGATGTAAGGCACAGTTACAAAATCGAATGGCTAAAATTGAGTGGATGAGCACTGTTAGAGAAATCGAGAAGATCAAGAAACTTAAAAGGCTAAATAAAGTGTTGCATGGATTATCTGTATAAAAGGTGACATTACTAAGATTTCAGTGTCACCTATTGGGTTACTGAGGCGGGTAATAAAATATTCAGGAAATGTGGGAAAGCAACCAATAATATTGTTTGAGGGCACGTGTTGCAACAGAACTGTTATTTTGTTTTCCAAAGGGACTTGGTAAAAGAGAAAATGAAATATCTAGAGTTATAATGAAAATAAGCAAAACACTTCATTTTTGCAGACTTCATGTTCCATGAGTGTGGAAAGGAAACAATGCCTCTGAGAGACCTCAAGGTAACCTAACCTTTCCGAAACCTAAACTTCAGTTAAAAGAGAAGAAAGTTAGAGGAGAGAATTTTTAGGCTACATAGACCTTCACTATTTGCAGACCTTGCATTCCAGAGGACAGCAGTGGAAACGTGGTAGCCAGTCCAACTAAGGCGTGATGACGGTAAATTGTATCTTTATTTGGCAGCTGAACTAAACTAAAAGGGAGGTGATCCATGACCGGGTTAATTTTGAAGTTCTCTCACAGTCCTTCCAGAAACTTGGAAGCATATGGGATTGATGTTCTTTGGCTAATGAGCATCTCTTCTCCCATTCCAATCACAGAGATTTTAGATCCTGATGAACAGAAACACGAAGCCTGAAAACATTCACCCACTGGACAGATACCTCCTTCTTCAATAATTGATTCACTGGGAACTGCAGTACAAACTGATTGCTCAATGACCCAACAGTCAATAACAGAGAAACGGTCCCCATAGTTAAAGACAATCATTCTCTTTCTAAAATTCACCTGTCAATATAGCCTCAATATCCACTGAAAGCTATTGACTGGGGAACGTGTAACCATTTGGGTTTTGCCTAAACACTTCACCTAACATAAACATGTTTTTTTTTTTTTTTGCAGGTGACACTCATTTTCCCCTTTCCTGTCCATCTGTTTTTGCTGTGGGAAGAGTATCATAACTTTTCTCTGCTGTGTCTATGTTGGGATCATTGGAACATTTTGATCTTTCTTTCCTGCTATTACAATTAAGAGAGGAGCCCAAGGGAAGCCCCTGCAAGGTTTGCTTTCTTTTGTAATCTGCCTGTTCTTATGAGGCTGCATTCTGACCCATCCGATCTATGAATAGAAATACAAGTGCAAGAGACTAAGCAAATAATCAGCTCAAACCAGAGAAAGAAAGAGAGAGCGAAAGAGAGAGAACGTAAAAATTGTAACTACTCACTGTGATGGTGACTTGGCCTTCCATGTCACAATTCAAGTATCTCTAAACTTCCCTCTTATAAAAATCCGTGTAACATAAAGGGAAAGAACTACTGTGAACTCAGACATGATGTTTTCAAATAAATATGCATTATATTTAAAATATTAGCATAAAATAGAAGTGATGTGATATCATATTAGTTCAATCTCAAAACTATTCTTAAAACTCATATTTTAGTTAATTACTTAAAGTAATCACATATATCCTATACAGGTCCATGAGCTGACCTAAAAGTAACATTGGTTGTCATTGTTATAATACATGATAATTAATACATGTTCTGTTTAAGTTTGTGAGGGGAAAATTCAAATTGTTTCCTTATTTTAACCTTGTGTTTCTTGCTGTATTGTAGGGAACAGTCTATAATTCTATATTTCATAGTAGAATTTTTTTTAATTCTGGGTAACTAAAATTTCTCAAAAAATGATCTCTAAGAAAAGGAAATTAACTGTAATCAAAATAGCTCCCCTTTTCAATAAATGCCTACTTAGTTTATGCAGGGTATCATACAACTTACTATGTAAGAAGATACATTTTCTGGTCTTCTTCCATTTCTATTAGAAGACTATTGTGTCTTGTAAAAGTATTATTAGAAGTTTTGATGTTCTTTTTCCCTCTGTTAGATTTTCTTCATAATTATCTTTAAGATGTAGAGTTGTTTCCATTGCTGTCAAATTTCCGTGTCAAGGCCCGCATCTCTGGTACAAGGCTTATTTGACTGATGCCCTGAAACCCACAGAAGATAAGTGAAAGGGATCTTTCAAGACTCGACCTTGGCATTCAAGAACAGGACATATATCCTGTATTGATTTGGCACTCTATACTTTCTAGATCTGTAAGACTTGTACACCAGCATGTTCAGAAGCACTTAAATTAATTTTGAATGTTAGCTTACATTCAGAAGTCATTCAAAACTTTGAAGGAGAAATTAACCAAAAAATCCTGGCTGACCTAGAATTTCACTTAGGCCAACTAAAGGTCAGCACTTTCAATTCTCAGGATTTAGGGATTAGACATACCAATATATGCTTGAGGTTATGTTAAATTAAACAGAGTAACTGACATACTGAAAACAACTAGGAAAATCAAATAGAACATGTACTAGAAATGCATTTGAAGGTAAGAATCACCGAGACAACCAAACCCTGCAGAGGCTGGGGAGTTGATATCTTGGCCTAGACCTGAGCCACTTACTGATTTCAATACCTCCAGGAAAAAAAAAAGTTTGGAAAAATCGGAACAACTGTAATAGAATACACAATAAAAACAAAATAGGAAAAATAAAATTTTCATTTGATGAACCTAAAAAAATGTTAAGACGGCAATATTACAATCTTACCAATGTTGTAATAAATTAAAAGGGACCTCAGGTCCTTGTGGAAGGAAAGAAAAGTGGAAAGAAAGGTGGAAAGAAAAGTAACCACTCACTGATTCTTCTTGGGATTGCCACAGGGATACATCTGAGGTGCAAAGTGAAGCAAAAAATACCCTAGCCTTTACTAGAGTGAATTTCAGTTTTGTATCAGCTCAATTTCCTATAAGGTTATTGTGATGTGACCCTGCCTTAAATGGAAATCAAGAGACAGAGCACTTGAGAAGTTTTCCAAGTTCATATAGAGGCAAAAGTCAGAGTTTAGGTGTGGATGAGTTAGAGATCCATGATAAACTACCAAAACTCCTGTTGGCATCTATGAAAATCAGCAAACAAAATATAAATTTGAGCCCAAAATAGAATACCTGTTGCAAAAAGAAAAATCCAAATGGGAAAATAATACATCCTCAAATAGTTAAGAAATAAAAGTAAATTCTCTAGGAGAGAATAAAACAAGACATTTCATATACCATTTCCATTATTTTTTCCAGAAAAAAAATCTGCTTCCACTTTTAACATATACTTGGTATAAAGAGAAGCACTATTGTTTGTAATTCTGTTACAGTGGGCAAATTATGTAAGAAAATGTATTTAGGTTTTGGATACCTAAGAAGAGAGACACTCATGAGGGGAGGCCCATATCAGATTTGCCTCAGACTAGAGACAGTTCCACAGCTGTGGCACAGATCACTCCAAGTTTAGGAGTCCGAGCAGAACACGGTCTTCTCAATGAGCTGAGGGAGCAGAGGAATGTTTTCAGGGAAGGTGAAACAGCTGGCATCCGTAGAGCTTTGACACTGGAAAACATGTATATACTGAGGGAAAACCAAGGCCCCACTCTGAGACCCTAAAGGAGCACTTGGCTGCTTATACCCATGTTACAGAACAGGCCAGGGCCAGGGGGCAATTATCCGCCCACCCAGGGACACCAAAAACTGCTACAGAACACAGGGTTACGGGGGTACATATGCTATTACCGAAAGGACCCCCCACTAGGTTTGCCTTGTCTACTGCCAGAAGAAAGATGTCTCTCAATACCAGAGATTTGTGAAAAGGAAAGGAAATGTTTATTTAAAGCTATATAGACTTAAAGTAGTGACCTAATGTCTTCATTAAAATATTAAAGCCCTTTAGGATACCCACAGACACACACACAGAGCTTCCTTCTCCCTCTGCCGTAATTTGGGGTACCGCATCTCAGGAAAAGCAGCAGATTCAGGCTTCTGGCATCATCAGTTGTGTCATCAGCCAGGATCAAGGCACATAGTTCTCCTCTGCAAAGCTGTGGGTGCTTCCACTCTGGCCAAAGCCTCATTGTTCTCCCCGAAATGACTGTCCCATCTCGGTTTAAATCCTCACTCCAATCCTCCTCTGCAGCCCCATTTCCAACTCCTCCCACAATTGGCTACACCCGTCAGCACTCCCATACCCTTCTAGCTTTACTAGGCTGCCCTCATGAGTCTGGGCAGGTGTGTGGTCTTCTGGCATGGAGCCAATCATCTCCAAGCTCTCACACAGACACTGTAACCAGGGGAGAGTTGCCTCCCAGTTATGCCTTGGGTGGAAGTCACTCCCATTCCCCTGGTTCAAAGCACCCTCCACAGCTATTTAACATATCTATACAACCAGTTAAAGGTTATAGATATGTTAAATGACCATGCCTGAGGTTAGCAGCAAAGCCTTTGCTATGCAAAACAGCTCTCAATGGCCCTGCTCCCTGTGTCCCTTAATCACACCTGTGGAGGGGTGAGGACATCCTATATATCTTTCTAATATTCCCTGGACACCTTGAGTTCTGGACCCCATTCCAAATCCCTATTTTGGGCCCCCTCTGGGCTGCCCCCTGTTACAATGCTGTTAATTAACTTAATTAGGGAAGTCCTTTCATAGTGTCTATACTCTATTAAATCTTAAAATCTACACTTGAAGTATATTATCATTTTATTTGTCTAGTATACCTTAACAAAGCTGGAAAAAAGATCAAAGTAATTCACAAAATATCTCAAAACCCAAATATCTAAACTTTTTTATGTAATACAAAGTAAGCAGTGATGTAAATAAAATTAAGATTGTAAAGAAATAAAAAATGTGACCTATAGTCCAAGGAAATAAGATCTATAGAAACCAAGCCCAAGCTTGCCTACGTGTTGCACTCAGCTGACAATTTAAGACAGTTATTATAAATTATAAGTATTCAGAAAAAATAAAGGAACATCATGATGTAATATAGAGAGTACATCAGCAGAGACATCAACACACATCTACACCACCTCTGGATTGTAATCTGTATCCAGAACATATATAGAGGTTGGCACAACAGTCATTTTTATTATCTCCAGGCATCAGGCACTTTTGTTCTTTTTGCTCATCATTTTTTAAATTAATCTGGTATGACAGAGTCTGCACACCATCATTTGAACACTTAAAGATCACATATTTAACTGAAATAACTAAGACAAGAATTCCTATGAAAGTGTTCAAGGTACTTCAAAGTCCTATTTCATGAAAACCACTATCATTATATATTTTTCTATCTTCTTTATAAAACTAAAGGGCCTTTTACCCCTTGATTTAAATGAAAATTACTCAACTTCAACATCAACTAAAGAATCAATGCCTTATCTCTGATCTTAAAAACACAAAAAATAAAAGACCAGGTGCCCATTAATGATGTTTTATTTTGAATCATTAGAGGGAAAAATAACCAAAAGGAGAAACAAAAAATAAGAACTGGAATCCTTGACTCTGATTTCTGAGGAAAAGAATTGAAAAAAATTACTTTATGCGACCTTCTGTTCTTTAACGGAAACAGAGCTGTAACCCTGCCTGATTCACAGGTGGCAACTGTATCTCTGCATTTGCTCCTTTTATTATCAGTAAGCATGATGTCTAGTGCCAGTCATTCACTAACGATTTTTTCATGCTTTTGTTTCTTTGCTCGTTTGTTTCCAAAAGGAAAAAAAAAACAAGCTCTGGGTAAAGATAATGCCAATCAAATCAAAAGTAACAAAATAAATGGTCTCGTGATGTTACAGAAAGGTCGCCAGCCTTTCCTGTAGGAGCAAGGAGTACGCACCACGACTGCAGCTCGAATCAGTCCACTGGAGGCCGACCTTCTCAGAGCCCACATTTTCTCTGCTACGTGTCACTTTCATCAACCTTTTCCATCTCCATACTTGGTGCTCTTGAAAGTCATAAACAATCTCATGTTGTATTCCATCTCGGCTTCGTTTCCAAATTCTAATTTTAGCTGTGTGTGCAAATATATAAAAAATAAGGAAGCCTTTTTCTCAACATGGTTCCTTTTAAATTTCCAATATAGCTGCAGTTCACAAATCACATAAATACTCACAACGAAGTATTCAAAATTGAAATTAGACTTAGCAACACCATCCACCATTTCCTATCCTTTCCTGGCCAACATTTTACTTCCTATTGCTCTAAAGAGAAACCATGGAACAAATGCATAATGAGCTCTAGAAATTGAAATCAGTGAAACAGGTAAAATCCCATTAATGATTTATTACATGATTTTCCATGGTTTGTTACCTGTACTACATGATTAAATTAGACCATTAAGATAGTCTGAACATGACTATTTTGAGAATGTCTAACTTTAAGGAATAGCTTTCCATTTAGAGTAACAGTGTTTTATGTTATTAGTTTTTAGGCAACCCACAAAACAATCATAATTAGCATTAAATAGGCACTTCTAATTAAGTGTTCTTTTGAAACTAAGGATTGCTTAATCCTTTATTCCTTCCACAACTACATTAAAATGCAAATAGCAGAGTTTTAAAATCATATGGGGAAAATACAACTGAATGGGAGTTAACTATAGACAAGGTAGGCAACTAATTTCAGAAAGCTAAAAATGGATGAGGAATCAGCTAACATAAAACACAGAGTATCAAACTGTTGCTCAAAGGGGATAAGAAGCAGGAGCTTGACAATTTTTACCCTCAAACCCAAGAAAACTCCACAATTTGGATTCACTGAACAACACAAGGCACAGGTGTGGAATAAAGATAAAAATTTGGAGACCATTTCAAACGTCTCTAAGACGTAGAGTTGCATACTGAGGTCGCCACCTCTATTCCAAGGGCCAGCTGTCTCTCAGGATAATTTATGGATTAAAGGAACCAAAGAGACTCTCTAAGAAGATCTTGAAGCTGGCAAGGAACAGAAAGCAGCAGCCTTGACATTATGTCTCCTCAAACGTTATTGTGTTTTGTTAACAATCTCCGCAAGCAAGCCAGCAATAGTGCCAGAGATGTTGAAATAAAGAACAAACTAACAGTAACCAGAGGGGAGGGAGGAGAGGGATAATGGGAGAAAAATAGGGGAATGGAAAGTGGATAAAGGACACATGGACAAAGCCAAAGGGGGGTAAATTCAAGGGTGGGAGGCAGAGACAGGTGGGGCAGGAGACAGTGGTGATGGGAAAAGGGAGGCACCTGTACTTGAACAACAACAAAACAGTATAAAATAAAGCAATCACTGTGTTCTCATTCCCTCACCACCTCCCCTCTCCCCAGTTACAAGAGATGTCTAACTAAATTAAATTGGATGAAACCCATCATGATTCTTCCCCTAAAGCTAGCTAGGTTGCTGCCTAGGTAAAGTCCATGAAAACATTGGGAAAAAATTGAATAAGAATGCTGGAAATCCAACATTGTCCTTCATAATAAGTGAAAATCTTAAGCGCTTTGGCTAGAGGGTCCAAAACTGATGTTTTAATTGTGCCAAATGTGATATGATGATAATAAATTAGATTAGCATGTAGAGAAAATAGGCTATAAAATTCACATTTGGTTATTTTAATTTTCAAGGTAGCCTATGTAAGCCTCATGCAAAATTATGTTGGCTTCATATTTCTGAGTTGGCAAGTGCTGGTACTTCTAAGGCCTACTTCACATTTACAAATATTTTGAAAGAAAAATAAACTTAAGAAAAGCATGCAATTAAAAGGAGTGTGTGAGATGAAGAAGGCAATCATGCCAAATAAAATACTTTGTGTAAAAAATGATCATGTTTCCTTCGTGAAGGTCCTCACTGTGTCATCGCTATGAACACCTCAAGTAAACCAAAATTCTCATAGTCACATTTCTCTGGGTACCGATTTTCAGAGAAATTGCTTTCTCATTTCTCTGAAATGTGCTTTCTCCTGACAATTTGTTAATTAACCTTCCAAATAAACACTACAAAATAATCATATCTAAAACTGAACCTGTGAATACCTCCAGAGAATAGCTATTTCTATACCTTTCACCCATGGAAGTAATTAACACCACAATCTACCTTGTTGTTGCTGGAGGTAAGTAAACTGAAGTCATTCTTGACTCTGTTTTTCCATACAATTCATGAAAACCATCACAAAACATTTCAATATGCCCTAAAATATACATTACATTCTTGTTATTTCTCACCACTCCCAAAACTACATCCCCGGTTCTAATTCTGTGCTCCTGAAGTAGCGCCCAACATTATCCCTTTGCCTTCATCCCTGCACAGCCAAACACACAATGACTATTCTTTGTGTAGCAGCTGTGTTAGTACTGCAAAATGCTAAGTCAAATGTGGCCATTGACCTTCCTGCTCAGAAACCTCCAATGACGTTCTGCACCTCACTGACCTTCACGTAGGATCTCACCTGAGATTGTTTGTACTTGCCGTGTCTACTCTCCACAGATATTTGAAGGCTCAAATGCAGACTCCATTATTTTCTAATCTTCTATTAGTAATTATTGAACATATTATGTATATTATGTAATGCATATGCTTCTTGAACATATTATGTATATTATGTAGTGCATATGCTACTTGACAATTTTTCTTACTTTGTGGTATATGTATATAACATTTAATACATACATATATATTATATATGGATGCATATCTATAATTTATTAATAGTGAATGTTGTATCAAGTGAAGATTTGGATACCATCTGGATTTTTCTGCATGTGGTATGCTGCATAAAATTAAAAATTTGCTTTTCTTATATATTGCCATATGACCAGTGACTAGGATACTGTCTAAAACATAATTAATAGAAATTCAATAAACTTTATATACATACATACACACATATGTATGCATGTATATATACACATGTATTTGTGTAGGTGTGTGGGGATATAGTACTTTGTTGTTTATGCTATTATGGTTGTCTCCACTCTTCTCCCTTTGCCCACCTCCCCCCAACCCCTCACTCAGGGAATCCACATACTGTTGACCGTGTCCATGGCTCATTCATGTGTGTTCTTTGGAGAATTCTTTCACCTTCTTTCATCCAATGCCTTCTGCCCTTTCTATGTGAACAGTTGCCTGTCTGTTCGGTGTATCTATATATCTGTGTCTAGTTTGTTCGTTAGTTTATTGTTCATTAGATTCCACATATAAGTGAGATCATATGGTATTGGTCTTTCTCTGACTGGCTTATTTCACTTTGCATAATAATCTCCAGGTCCATCCATGATGTCACAAAAGGTAAGAGTTCCTTAAATTTTTACTGTTATGCAATATTCCACTGCGTAAATGTACCAGAGCTCCTTCCTTCTTCTTCCCCTGAGCTCTGTTTGTGGTTGTTTGTTCAGTCATTTTAAGTGTAAGGTTAGATTGTTCATTTGAGATTTTTCTTGCTTCTGGAGGTAGACCTGCAGTGCTATGAAATTCCCTCTCAGGACTGCTTTCACTATGCCTTACAGATTTTGAACACACAGTGTTGTGTGTTCATTTTCATTTGTCTAGTGGTAATTTTGTATTTCTTCTTTGATCTCATATATAACCCTTTCATTATTAATAACATCCTATTTAGCCTTTCTGTATTTGAATGCTTTTGAGTTCTTTTGTTGTATTTGATTTCTAGTTTCATGTTATTGTGATCTGAGAAAATGTATGATATGAGAGTCTCTGCCTAAAGCCTCCCCAGAAAATAGAAGTCCTCTCAGAGTCACTGCTATCTCTAGCCAGGAGACCCTTCTTCAAGATGTGAGTGTGACAGTGTGGCCTTTTCAGCTGGCAGAGCCCACACCATGAAGTCTCCAGGCTGGTGCTGCCACGATCCCAGTTCTTCACGATGAAAGGGTGTGTGCTCTCAGTCTCCCAGGCGTGGTGAATACCCACTGATTCTCACCAACAGGTGTGACACAGGCTCTTCTTCCTGTCTCTGCAGCTGTGGGTTGAGGATCCCTGCAGGGGATTAAGCTCCCTGGCACCTAGCGGGAGGCAGGGTCTGCAGCCCTCACACCTAACTTGTTTCTCAGCTGCTGCCACGTTCTTGCAGGAGCTTTCCTCTTCCACATCTCGACCCCTCTTACCAATGTCTACGTAGCATCTTCCGTACCCTGTGGTGATGCTATTTCATACCAGCTACGTTTCAGATGATTGTTCAGGTTCATTGCTTGACAATTCTGCTGTGAATCCAATTTGGGAGCAAGAACAAGTATTCGCAGCTCCTGTATACTTTGTAGCTATCTTGGAATCAATAAACTTGTTTAATGCTTAAATGAATGAAAGTCAAAGACGATATTGTAAATATTCTTTAACTTTTGTGGGGTTTTTGGTTTTAAAGACTCGTTTATTAATACTGTGTGTTGCCCAAAATAAAACTTATGTAACTAATATCTGCTTATAGAGCAAAAATAGTATAGTAATTTAACTATATTAGATTTTAATATACATTAGTCACATGGACTGTTTGTTAAGATTCTGATTTACCTTGCTTGTCAAGATAATTTTCAATTGCCCTAACTAAATTTTGATATTTCAAATTTGCTATAATATTCAGTGTTTACATTATCTTATAACCTTTCTTTTTAATAAGATGTCCATAAATTTAATACTAATTGGAGGTAAATATCTATTTTTTCGCAAGCTAACAGTTCATAGACACTGCCTCTTCTTAGCATTGTATGTATTTTTGTCTCGACAGACAAAAATATTTTCATATTCATTGAGAAATGTTGAAACCCTTTCTTTCAATGCACTTTGTTTTGTGACTTCCAAACAGAATGCAAATTATAGTAAGCAATATAATTTCATGTATTCGACAAGCTCTTAAAAGTAAAAAATGAAATTGCATACTATGAAATCACTTTGATCTTGTAACATGTATCTAGTTAATGTTCTGTGACGTGGCCAGAAGAAATTTTTAAAAAATCATGTATTTAACAGTACTGCATTTTTTATTTTAAAATATAGTACTAGATCTCAATAAAGTAATTGCTCCAAAATAAAATAACTAGAATAAAAAGATGCAAGAAAATAAGGCTTCGGACTGGCTATCAGGTTTTTAATCAGTTTTGGACAGATGTTGCATTCCATCCCAGCATTCTTAATAGTGATCTATTGTTGAAAAATTAGAAAAATATATACCAACTGACCCTATGTTAGCATAACACATGCATAACTAAATGCCTCCAGGTTATTTTAACACATTTTTTCTTAAATTTACAGCAGTGATTTACAGTGATAATTGTCAATACGTTTTGGACTACTGGTTGATCTTTAAAGGTAAATTCATACTCATTAACTACTATTTAAAAATATGTCATTAAAAATGGTATATCTTGTAAGTAAGATTACTAGGGAAATCTTGTACAGAAGATTGCTAGAAAAGTTATCCATATTCCTCAATAGATAAATTTCTTAATGTTTTATCTGAATTTTCATGTTACAGAGACTTAGTCTGATTTTTATACATTCTTGTTTTCTGAGAAATTATAAACCACCAGACATATTATAATGAACTCCCTTAAAATATGTTTTTTCCAAATCAGTTTTTAATGATAGTTAATATCATTCACATAGCTTTGTGTCATAAAAATCCAGATTAAACCACTCTTTTATGCTTTATTGCATGTCTTTTGGGTAATTTTCATTTTGTTATTTTCTAGTCATTGTAAAGAACACTTAGAAAGACATTTCAATAACATTTTTGCTCACTATTAATTGGGGAAGGTTCATGAGGCAGTTTTACAAGTGGCAAATTACTTCTAGTATTTTAATGAAGTCCTTTTTTATTCACAATACTTTTTTATTTACTGTTTCTCTTTTTTCCTGTATCCATTTGGATATTATGCCTTAGTCATTCAAGGACATGATGGACATAGGCAGTGTCTTTCTAATTCTCATGACAGAGTTTCAATGCTTTGTATAAATGTATCAGAATTCAGTGGGTAAAGGCAAAAAAAAGGATTAAGTGTTTTTTTGGAAGAAAGCCATATAGATATTCTGAATCAAAGCCAGTAACTACATTATGTGACATTATAGATTAACACAATGTTGAATTGGGATGAGACAGTTGTAGAGGAATGGTGGGTATTTAAAAAGTCTTCTGGATAAATATAATTTTAAAATCACAGTGTTTAAGTTTTATCATATAATTTCATCATTTTGTGCAATAATAGTGCAATAAAAGTCTAAATTGCAGAGCAGAAGGCTAAAAATATTTTAATTATTTTATACTCATATAAGTATATAACTTCCTTTCTAGCCTTACATTAATCACAGTATAACTCACTTGCAATTTGAAACCCAAGCTTCAAAGTCATAGAGGTTCTTTTTTTCTAATTGATGTAATTCCATATGAATTCTTTCAAATTCTTGCAGTATATTTTCTATATGCAAGAAATCATTATGTTTTCTTTAAATATGACAGCTTATATTCATAGTGGCGATTGACACAATTTTTATTATATATGTTACATGAAAATGATCATGTTGGATATCAGAAATTATTAAATGTTAGCACAATATTTTTCAGATTTTAGATTGTGAGATTTAACATCTAAGCATATTATGACATATCACTCAGGGACTCACATAGTTAAGAGTCAGAATTGTTTTAATTTTCACTTAAAATGTTAACAATTTTGAAGTGCCCCTAAATATTACAGAGAAGGAAAGCAGATAATATATTTCAGTATTATTAGGTTCTTATTATATTTAAAGTGATAATATAATGTTATTAACATTGAATTTTCTGGTTGAGCTAAATGGCACTTTAACAGAATAATAGGTCAGTATACTTGAGAAAAAAATTTAAAAACTATTTGAAATAAAGAGAGAATAAAGATTGGAAAAAAAGAGACTTGGTTATCTGTGAAAAAATGCTAAAGTAGTTGTGAAGGTTAATTTTATGGGACAAGTTGGAGGATACATTTAGATAAAATTAACATTTAAATTAGTGAACTTTAAGCAGATGGGCCTCTACAATATGGGCGAGCCTCACCAAATCAGTTGAAGACCTGAAAAGAAAAAAATGACCAGCTTCTTCATGTACAAAGAAACACTCCAGCAGATCCCTTTACACTGGACATGTACCATAAGCTGTCCTGAGTCTCCTGACTGTGACCACCAGCCTCCATACTTGTATGAGCCAATTCCTTACTATAAACCTCTTCTTCTATATATGTACAGCTGATTAATTTTAATTTTTGGAGATCTCTAATACAGCAAAGTAATAAGGAATTGTAAGGCCAGAAAGAAATGAAAAATAGATAGAGATAACAGATGGGAAGACTGGCAGAGAAATTATTGAGGATATAATTTCTAAAATTTTTCAAAGGTAAAAAGTCATAAACCCAAGCCAGACAGTTAAAATCTTCATAGAATAGAGAATTCATCAAAATCACATTCAGATTCATTACAGACACACTGAAATTCTAGCAGGAGATTACACACACACACACACACACACACACACACACGGGCCAGTGGCTAAGTTTGTTGGAGCATCTACCTATACATCAAAAGTCTATGGGTTTGATTCTTGGTCAAGGCAAGTATTTATGTTTCAGTTTGGATCCCTGGTAGAGGCATGTATGGGGAGCAACAGATCAATGTTCCTCTCTCACACTGATCTATCTCTATGTCCCCCTTCCTCTGTCTAAAATCAATGAACATATCCTTGGGTGAGGAGATTACATATACACACACACACAAATATATATGTACACACATACACATATACATATACATATACATACATACATACACACACACACACACACACACATATATATATATATATATATATATAGAGAGAGAGAGAGAGAGAGAGAGAGAGAGAGAGAGAACACACGGCTAACTCTAAGATGTACATGAAAATGTAAAGATTTGGGGTGTCAAAAGCAAAGTTGTAAAAACAAATGGTCAAAGTTGGAGAACTTGGCATTAAAGGTTTTAGAAATCAAGAGAATGAAATATTGGCATAAAGGAAGAAAGACAATTAATGGCTCAGACCATAGACTCTACATACAGAAACACACTGAGAACACCCATGGATTTTTTTTAAATACCAAACCATTTATTAGGAAAAAATTTTAAAAAATTAATAATGGCACAACTGGATGTTCATACAGAATAAATGAAACTTTCTGCTTCATACATTATCCAAAATTTGAGATGCATTACAGGCCTACAGGTAAACTTTTAAACTGAAATATTCTAGTCAGACACATTGGAAAATCTAATTGCAATCTGGAATTTATTAAATATACTAGCTATTCTAAGCAGTCAACACATTTTTGTACTACATTTTAAAAATACATTTAAAAAAGTTCCTCTCAAGACAAGTATTTAGAAAATCTAGGTTTTAGGGATTTGTATCTAGGATATATAAATAAGTTTTTAAAACTAACATTTCCCGAAAGGCAACAGCTGGAACAAAACCTTCACAAAGGCAAACATACCAATACCCATTAACCACATGAAAAATTAATTAACATCATTGGCTAATTGGGGAAAGTTATTAAACCAACAAATAGAAAATGATACTGTATTAATTAGTTATTCATATTGCAAAGAAAAGTAATTTAATTGCTATCTAACTGACCATGTGCTTGCATGTATTTCTAATTGATTAAAGACCTAAGTGTGAAAAACCTATTTGGAAACTTAGAGGAAGTGTAGGAAATGTCATTATAATATTATGTTAGAGAATTATTTCCAAAAAAGCATAGTGTTCATAACAAAATATAAAACTTAACTATATTAACATTAAAAACATTGCTAAATACACGCCCTGTCTAGTGTAGCTCAGTGGATTGAGTGCACACCTGCGAACCAAAGGATCGCGATTCGATTCCCAGTCCGGGCACATGCCCGGGTTGCAGGCCAGTTCCCAGCCGAGGACACACGAGAGGCAACCATACATTGATGTTTCTCTCCCTCTCTCCTTCCCTTCCCCTCTAAAGATAAATAAATATAATCTTAACAAAACATTGCTAAAGTGCAGATAAAGACAATACACAAATCAATACAAGCCCCAAAAATGTACATACAATTCAGAGAAAACTCAAATTGCAAAAAGATATGTGAAGAGATGATTTGCTACTTTGTAAAGGCAGGAAAAGCAAACTAGACAGACATAAAACGCCACTGAGTATCCAAGAAATTGGGGGAAGATACTTTATGCTAAATGCATGAGAATGCATAGTAATTAAAGTGAGCTGTTGGCATACATAAATTTGTATGTTTAACATTACATATACTCAAAATAACACGCAAATAAGGACGTTTTTAAACCCACAGTGAGGTACACAGTGACACTTGAGGAATAATCAAGGGGAGACCCACGTACAAGTGGGGGTCCAGAGTCCGTTTTCCCTGAAGAGTCAGGAGTACGAGTACAAGAACCTTCCCGTGGCTCTTACATCCTATCTGCTCTCCGTGAGCCCTACTGCACTTCCTTTCACTCTGGCCTCCCCACTCCTTCCTTCCGTGTTCCCTTTGTCTTTCACCTCCTTCTATGTATATTCTCAGAAAAAAATAAAAGAGCCTTTCACCGGAGGGCAGTAGGGAATCCCCCAAACAGTATCGTACTTCACTTGACCAAATATGCCAGCACCAACTTTCTTTTTTTACAGGAACTAAAGTGACCATAGATTGCTGAAAAATTAATATTAATTCTTATACTAAAATAATAAATGTACATAAAAGGAAAGTATTCAAGACCTTTCATATGTGGGTATTAGGCTCTAGTTCAAGAAAAGGAATTTATTATTTCTGTTCAATCAGTCTTAACCTTTCGACAATATAAAGGGTTTTTATACTTAAAATATGTTTAAGATCCTGAAGAGTAGCTGGCGGCACCCTCCAAGAAAACATTATTACATTATTACTTCAACTGACTTGTTATTTTTTTACTGTTAGTAAAACAATGGTATTTGTCTTAGCCATTAAAAACATATCAATATATACATTGTGAATAATACTGAATATTCTTTATCATCAAAGGCTATTGAAGGATGTAGGTGATGTGCCGAAAGCAGTGTTACCAGACACTAAAATAGAAAAACTTTAATTCCTCCAATGACATATTTTGCAAACATACAAAATATCAAGGAAGCACGGGTCTAACACACCTTGTGACATAAAATAATAAATGCAGGGAAATTATTAACATTTGGAATTTCTCACAGAAGCTCGTACTTATGGGCATGATGCTAATGAGACCAGAAAACAGAAATATAGATTGTCTTAGGTCAAAACAATGACAATAAATAACAATAGTGATAATAAATACCACTGCAGAGTTTTTTATTTAATTGCTTTTTTCCTCTCCTCTTCAAATTCCAATACTGTTTGTAACTTTTCCATAGGGAATTTTGAAAATTTTTGAATACTCTGTTCTATACTTATACCATTCTAGAATGCTATACAAACTCTTTCTTATGGACCAGGCATATTAGATTTAGGTAGAGATTCTTGAAAACCCATCCACTTTTTTTTCCCTAGTGAATTTTGGGAAGGTATATAAAAATAGAAATGGTGGAAAATCATATATGGAATATGCTTAACAATTTTACATTTTCCTGTGGTAAAGCACTTGGAAACAAGGCATAGTTTTCAGAGAGAAAACCACCATCTTACCCACATACTGGGGAATTAGCAAATTTAATAGTTTCTATGTGAAATGGGTCACAGTCAAAGGAAAAGTCTCCCCACTGTATAAGCAATGAAATCTCTGTGCTGATGTCTCTGTACAGTAACTTGGCACCACTCGCTTCTGGCCGCCTTGAGAATGTCCAGGCCGGGAACCTTGCAGCTACCTGTTTCGCTCCGATAAACCACATTCAGCTCCATGGGCAGTCTCCTGTCAGTCACGCAGTGAAGTTTTCTTGTTGCTTTTATCTCTCATTTTAGAAAAATCACTTCTATGTAGTACCTCAGTGAGTGATTACAAAATGAAATTTGGTGAAAGCTGATGCAAAAGTAATCTACATTAAATCTTTATGTTAAATTTAATGAGGTATACTTCAGAGATAATCAGATACAGCCTTGTTATATGTGCAGTTATACGAGTTGTGGAAAACACACACAATTTGTAACCAACAGAATAATAAATATATCATAATGTCATCATTGCACATTTCATTTTTTTCTTTTTAAATATTTTGTTTAAATTTAGAGAGGTTAGGGAGGGAGAGAGAGAGGGAAAGAAACATCAATGTGTAGTTGCCATTCATGCACCCTCTACTGGGGACCTGGCCCAAGGCCCAGGCATGTGCCCTGACTGGGAATTGAACCAGCAACACTTTGGTTCACAGGTAGACACTCAATCCACTAAGCCACATCAGCCAGGACCCACATTCCAATTTTTTATGCCTCAAACAAGCCCTGGCAACCATGGTGTCATTATTTATCTTTATAATTTTACCATTTTCAAAATGAACAAAATTGATAATATAGTATATAGGCTTGTATGTCAGTCTTCTGATATTTTTTATAAAACCCTCTAGAGGAAAACTTTGCCCCGGCTGACTTCCAAATAAAAGCAAATAAAGTCAGACTTCACATCGGTATCTTTGCAGTTAACCACCACACAGGTAAAATACAACTCTCTCTGAATGTAGCTGTGAAGTGGATCCAGCCTTGCCCAGCTCCCTGTAGTGGTTGCCAGGACGCTGATTTACACGGCATTTGCAGGCTGTAGGTTTGCGAGGCTCGCCCGAACTAGAGAAAAGGGGTGTTGACATGGGGCAGGCAGGGTAAAATGCCCATGGTTCTTACTAAGATTTGGTGATTTTTTTTTCTTGAATTAATACTCTTAGACTGGTGAGTCTTTTGTTAATTTCTAGAGTTTCTAAAACATTGATTTTGACAATTTCACCAGTTTTCACATTGATTTTATTTACGAGAGATTTTAGAGTTGCTTACGCTACAATTTTCATTGACATCACCTCCTGGTCCTTAACATATTTAAAAGTTTTCTGTAGGGCACTTGAGCTGCTTCCAAATCTTAGCTGTTATAAATAATGCTACATTGAACATATGGGTGTGTGTACAGATTATGCATTATAGAATTTCACACTTAAAACTGTATAATTTTATTAACAATTTCACCCCGTGTATTTCAATACATTATTTCTAAATGAGAACAAAAATTTACTGCATGCTTCAATCAAATGTAAATTACAAAATACTTTTAAATTTCTGATATTGTCCAAAGTAAAGATTAGCTCACTGGTTTCGATTCTTTTTTCTGGTTACTATAACATAAATCTCAGTCATTTAAAATTTTGAGCTCTGGCTTGGTAGCTAGCTCAGGTGCTTAAGAGTGCTGTCCTCATAGTCCAAGTTGCAGGTTTGATTCCCTGTCAAGGCACATAAAAGAATCAAGCCATGAACACATATATAAGTGGAATAACAAATTGATGTGTGTGTATCTCTCTCTCTCCCCCTTCCCCCTACCTCTCTCTCTCTCTAAAATCAAATTAAAAATCAATTAAAATTTATATTCTGAATGCCGTTAGGTCATCAATTTATGTTCAGATCAAAGAAGGATAACTATTAAGCTACTAAAGCTAATGCCCTCTTTTTGTAAGATTTTAAATTTTTAAAATATTTTGATATTGATAAAAACTAAGTGTTCACATGACTTAAAAATCTTAAGAGAAGCACCTATATATTTTTGTAGCAAAATATTCTATTAAAATAATAAAAAGACAGGTCTAAACTGAGTTTGCATCTCATATTACTACAAGTCTGTTAAAATTATCATATTTATAAGCAGTGGAAAATAAAATCAAAAGGAACCACAACATTAATATTTAATCTTAGTAATAAGGACATATGATAAATATTTCATGTAAATGTATTAAAAACTCTGAAAATATTTAAATATGCATATAATACTTTAAAGACCAAACCATATGTATGCATGTAAATATAATGTAGTCAATGAGTAGAAGTAGAAAAAGAGAGAAAAAGAGACAGATGTATATCCTTATATTAATATTTTTAAAATTTGAATCAAACACATTTAAAAAGATTAAGATAATAAATTTATATTTTTTCACTTATGAATTTTAGTAAAGCCATTGATTTTTCATTTATTGATCCCTATCTATAACTGTGTCTATTATTTCCTCTGCTCATGTCACAGCATGAAGAAAATTAGAAAGAAAAAAATCCCAAGAGCAAATTAGACTGGAGTCTAAAGTAACTGTGGGAGAAAGCTATTTTTTTAGTTGTATGTCTACGATCTAACCTCATGACTTCTACATTTTTATCAAGTCTCTATACTGTGGAGTTCAAGAAACTATCCCAAAGTATCTTGTATATGCATCAAAATGTGATCATGTAACTTGCATGTGTTTGTGTAGAAAAAAATTTTTCTTGTTCAATATTTATGGATAAGCTATTCTTTACTGTTGTCATTTTTAATCCCAATTGAAGAGACAAGTTCCCGTATACCTCTAAAGCTGTGGGTGCTCTGTGCTTTCTGAGCACTCTTACACTCTGTGTGAATCCTCATTTGCTATAAACTAAGATTTGGGATGAACTTCAGTTGCAACATGGCATGAGTTAAGGAAGAGGATTTATTTAGAAAGAAAACTCTTAAATTTATGCATACGAAAGAGAGGAGTTGAGGCATAGGTCCTTCTAGTCTCCTGTTACTTTCCGTCTCGGAGCCAGGGTAATGGTAAACTAGCAGTATGGATCTCTATTCTAACGCAGACCCTACTGCCGCTGCTATATTGCTGCCCTTTACAACACTAAACTTGGCTAAATGTAGTACAAACTGAACTGCTTGACACCAAGCAGTCTAACTATGGCATGATGGTTGCTGAAGAATTGTCTGAGAATACCCGCTGCTCTGTCCCTGAGGTTTGGGAACAATAGGATGATAGAGTTCCCCTGTGGAGGTCACCAAAAATCCCATGGAAACCTATTAAAGGTGGTCGGTCACCTTTGAGATGAGGGGGAGGACAGCGCCTTCAGCGCCGCATCGCTCATTTTCCAGGGAGCCTAGAGGGAGCCCTCAGGGTCACGTTAGACAATTTCATGTATATCAAACTACTCTGAACTTGCTTCTTTTGCAAATAAAACTCAACATGTCAATTGACATTAAAAAAATTGAACAATTTTTGTTTCCACTTTATTTCACTCTTACAAACTGGCCTAGTTATGGTGACTGCCCCTAGTGTGACTGTAAGACATCAGATTTTTGATAAGGCTAGTAGGTCATGCCATTTTGTTTAAATTTACTCTCAGTGGTGTATACGATTGTTTTGAATGACATGGTAAAAATGTTTTTCAATCCAAAGAAAGTAGAGATCAAATAAAAAATATGTAGTTGTTAGTAAAAATTTTATGTTGGAAAGTGTAATAACTGAAAAATAAATTGAATGAATTTAAGTAACTTTTTAGAATTATAAGATTACAGAAAGCCTAATTCAGGAGTATTGAAAAGAACCAAATAGTAATATAACTTCTGCAGTTATTTTTATGAACTTTTAAGGGGTATCAAAATAGTTTTATATTCTTGGTCCCACTGATGTCAAAAAATACCATCTGAGGTTGGAAAATTTGCAAGTGTAGTTTAAGCAAAATTAGAGATATTTAGTAATTTATCCACAGTCAGGTAATTTAAAAAAAAGATAGGACTCTTGGATTCCATTTGTGTTTCATCCTCAATATTCCCTTATAGCCTTCTAATACTGAATCCCAAGAATATCCATCCATGACATATTTGTTCCCCTGCTGTTTCATTCTTCAGTCTATGCTAACTCAAACATGTTATTTTCCCAGCTATTTAAATTTGAAGTTTTGAAGTTCAGGTGTAATTATTTCCTTGGTGCACATTTTTGTATGCTTTCTTGTTCATGTGTGACATCTGCCATTTGTATGTTTGTTTGAATTTTTTTTTCACTTGAGACTTTCTGGGAAAATAGAACTCAATCTACCTATCTACATAGCAAGATCTTCTGAAAAGTATTTTAATAAAAGTTCCACCTCTCTGTGACTTCAACTGCATTCAGTGACTGGCAGTTAGCAGAGGCTGGCCAAACATAACGTCCATGAACATACAGAGATTCATCGGGGGTAACCAGACACAGGGAGGAAATGTTCAGAGTCCTGTTATGAGGATTGGCATTAAGTAGAGAGGAAGGAAATCCTTTTCTTTTAAAGGAAATCTCTTTCATCTAGGAGGGGAAGGAGTAAGAGTGTGGATGAAGAAGGTGAAGAGGAACACAGTCAACTACATTGTACTAAATCCGCCTAATGACGGATGATTACTAGAATTTGCGGTTGATCGCAATGTAAGGTATAAAAATTGGAATCATTATAATGTACATCTAAAATTAATATAACTTATGCAGTATTGTCTACAAACTATACCTAAATAAAAAATAAAATAAATAAATAAGGAAAGCCAAGAAGGAGGAGGAAGAGGGGGCAGCAGAGGGGCAGGAGAAGATTGCTTACAGAGTCCTATCCTGAAAGCATACGAAGTTTCGTAGCAGAAGACAAGTTACAAAGAAAAACCCCCTAAAAACTACTGGAAGGACACTATGTCTATCAGTATTTTCTTGTCTACTATAGAAGTATTTATATTATATTTGTACTGATTCCTATATTTCACCTGTAATCCTAACTTTAAAAATTATATGTGGGTTATTAAGAAATGTAAACAAATACATGAAATCGTATTTTCCATAAAGCCTTTGGGGTATATATGTATAAATATATAAATACACACACATATATATGTATTTATATACACATACACAATACTAACTATATAAATAACATAAAGTAATATTTCTAGACATTTAAAGAATAAGATATCTATAGTGTAAATGCATATTTAGGTTATACAAATTTCAAATACATATTTAAAAGAATAATTCCACATGTCCCTCGGTTTGAGCGCAGTTTGAGGATGAGGAACTCAGGCTGCTTGATTGAGTCTCTTCCCATTAAACTGTCACGACATTTCAGACTCTTTGCTATTTCAGATGAAGCTTGACGTATCATATTGTGTCTCTCAACATTAAACCTTATCTGATTATTGCTTACCTAATACCCGTGACCTGCCTTTACCTTGTTCACAGAATCTACAGTTTCTGTGCTCTGACACATTCCCCAGATGAAATACTGCATTGCACATGCTCATGGAGGCTGTAACTGCTGGAACAACAGGCAGAACTTGCTAAAATGTTAGCAATCTCAGTGGTGCATGTTGTTCACCCTTTATTATTGCCCTTATTTTTGCTCCGAACATGGGCCTGATACTGAAGATGAGCAGCTGTCTTGTGAAGACAGGGGAGGAGTGAAAAGATCGAAGAACCCTGAGTCCCTAATAGCATCAAAAATGCAACA
>PVKM010018948.1:0-24623 GCA_004027735.1 Carollia perspicillata | reverse complement strand
CAAAATAAAATAAACACTCATCTACAGATATAAATGGAGACGTCCAGGAGAGCTCCAGATAGCTGTCCTTTCTTCAGACACATGCTTTCACTGAAGTCAAGAAAACTGTGTGACCAGGCAGAAAGGACTTCAGGAGAGACTGCTTTGTAAAATCGAAATGGGGAAAGCCAGCAAACATATCCCCGTGTGTGCGTGAGGGCTGGCAGTGGATGGGTCTTCGTAGGGAACTGTGGAATGTGAGGGTGCACATTTGAATCAGATGATCGATGCTGATCAGCCACAGACAAGTTGTGCCCCTGCCTCTCCCTCCGCCAGGACATGTGGAAATGCGCGGGAGCGTCCTTGGTTGCCACAGTGAATGGGGAAGAACGACGAGAATGTAGTGAGGAGGGAGTGCGACAGCAAACATCCTTCCCTGGTGAGCGAACCGTGCATCCCAAATGCTGTAGTGCTACCTTCAAAGTATACTGGCTGCGTGAGTAAGCGAATTACGTGGGAGAGTTACATAAATGTATTTTAAACAATTAGAGTTATTTTTCGGAGCGCAATAGAAATATAATAGACTCTTGTAAGAGCGCTTCGGCGTTTATTTTTATGGAAATAAAAATAAACAGACACGTAATTACAACTGTTCATATGGTTTTTCATCCTCGAAGTTAAAGTCTAGTATCTCAGCACACTTATGGCCATGATAATGCTGGACAGCAAATCCAGGTTGGTATGGGCACAAGTTTCAGGGGCCAAGCTTGTCTCGTGTACCACTTCGTGCCCTTGGTCAAATTGCCCGTTTGTTTTTATGCTCTTGTAAAACAGGGCTAGCGCCTTATTGCATCGCTGTGCGATAAAGCATCTAAGGTGCCTGTCCCACCACGTCCTCCTGTATTCGATACATGGCAAGTACGGTTTTGAAGGATGGAGATATGGGGGGGAGAAATAGTGAAGACTAAAGTTTTGTATACAAAGGGGACGGTCACTGCTTTTTGTTTGTTTTTAGACAGAGGGGAAGGGAAGGAGAAAGAGAGGGAGAGGATCATCAGTGTGTGGTTGACTTTCATGCGCCACCCATGGGGGACCTGGCCCACAACCCAGGCATGTGCCCTGACTGGGAATCAAACCAGTGACCCCTTGGTTCTCAGGTTGGCACTCAACCCACTGCGCCACGCCAGTCAGGACTGCTCACTGTTGTTCTGTGGAAACGCTGCAGTGCTCCCGAATGCAGGGCAGGGCTTACAGTGTCCACTCGGACTGCAAAGTAGCGTGTCCTGCAGGAAGTTTGAGAATGCTTCTTCCTTATTCATTTTTCCAGAAAACAAACGTGCCTTTTAAAGACACTCAAAATATAGAAAAGGCTGAAGAAAACGTTTTCCAGGTTAGAGGGACAGAATTGAAGAATAACACAGCAAAATCATCTGCTTAGACAAGCTTCTGGAAAGCTTAAGTGTTGTTTCCAATCCCTAAATGGAGGAGAAATTATAATTGCTATCAGAACCCCCTTTTTATCCTCCAAGACAACTCTGTCGAATGGAAATGTATTGATAGTTCTATATGGGATATTAAATGTAATAGTAGCCACATCATAAATAAAGTAAAAAAAAACTAGATCGTGTTAACGACATATTTTAACCATACATAATCAAAATGCTGTTTCAACACATAGTAGTAAAAATTATTGAGATCTTTTACATTATGTCTTCAGAATAAGTCTTCAAAACATGAAGTGTCTTCTGTACGGAGAGCACGCCTCCACGGGACTGGACTGGCCATGTCTCCACAGGACTGGCCACATTTCCGCAGAGCTCGCTGGCCCCACTGGACTCGTGGCCGCCAGCCCGGGAGGTGCAGCTCTGCGGTGTCTGTGAACGCCGTGCCCAGCAGGTGGTTCTCTCCCTGAGGACGGATGCCGTGCCTGTCACTAAACCTTTCTGTCACATTTAAAGTCAGGGTTGAAGAACTCTATGCAGCCACTACTACTGATGACCCTAGAACCACTCGGGGGTTAGGGGGGCTGGTCCTCGCACAGTCGAAACTGCACAGGTGCCTTTTCACTTCCCCAAAACATAGCCAAGAGTCTACTGTTGACCAGAATGCTCATAATAGCACAGACAGTCTATTAACATATTTTGTATCTTACATGTAGGACATACTGTGTTCTTGCAATCAAGTAAGCTATAGGAAAGAAAAGGATATAAAAATCCCAAGAAAGAGAAAATACACCTACAGTACTGTACATCTTTATTGAAAAAATCCACATATAAGTGGACAGGCACAGTCCGAACCTGTGTTTTCCAGGAGCTAACTGTAGTACGAATGGCTGACATGTTTGACACCTAGCTGCATAATCTGGAAAATACCCAGGTGCCCTGGGAGTCTCGGGGGTGTTTCCTACACAGGTACCTCCTCTGAGGCTCAGGCACTGTGGCAATGGCAAGCATTTGTTCCGAAAAATTAATGAAAATTAGTTTATACCCTAACACAGATACTATGACATAATCATTTCTCTAAAGAGAAGATCAAAGCGGAGGGGATTTTGTTGAAGGGTCAGATACCCCGACTGGAAGGACACCCATCCTCTGGGTGAGAGGAGACTGGACCTCTCTGAGGCAGCGGCAGGTGGAGGGAGCGTCGGTGCTGGTGATCGGGCAGTGACGTCCGGAAAGTCTGGTTCTGAAAATGGGTTGCTTGTCCATTGTCTGTACCTCCTGAAGTTTATCTGAATGTTACTAGGATGCAGGATAGTATCTGTCTATAATTTACCACAATATTTAACCAAGACATCATCTCATTTTTAGCAAATGGAGAGCAGCAAGATCAACCATGTCTATGTGGGTACTGAAGTTCAGGGCCAAACAGAGTTGGGGTTTGGAGTGTATTTACTTGTGAACAGAATTAAGATTTTACATGCGTTTGCTTAATTCACCTTTACGATAACTTTGAAAGGACAGCACAACCATTAGCCCCCAGTATCTCCCACGGGAAATCGGAGGGATCGGGAAGTTGAGGCCACTGTCCAAGTCACATTTCCAGGACTCAAACTCAGATTAGTCTGACGCTAGCTCCAGTGACCTTAGTATCTACACCACCTGTCGAAAAACATGAAATTGGTCCATTCTTGGACCCACCTGCTTATTCAGTGATTTCTGCTGTACACAATCTTTGCAATGTGTCATATTCAAGCATTTTTTGATCCAATCCCTTAATTTGACTACCTACGAATAAAACTTAAGTTGATGTTCAAGCTGGAACCCTTCCAATTTTACGCCCCCACCAAGTCAGACGAAAGACCCTTTCTGAGGTCCCTAGTGGCCCTCATCTCCATCCGCCCCAGAAAGCTCCCCAATTTTTTAAACTTTGTGACCCCTCTGGAGTCTGTACGCCTTTCCTCTCTGCGTGGTGAACCCTGCTTTTCCCAGCTTTGAAACCAGCCGAGAGTAATGACAGGCCGTAGAATTTCTTTCTGTCCCAAACAGCCCTCGCCTTTTCTACTGGCCACATCCAAGATCCGCTGGCTGGCATTTCTCTCTGCCCCGGAAGTGTAACGGAAGTGATACCCAGCGCAGCCCTGCCGTCAGTCTGCGCAGGCGCATCCCATCGCTCACCGGGACTCCTGGGGGTGACGAGTGCTTCTCGGGCACCTGGGTGACAGACCCCAGTCTGTTTCAGAGCTCAAAAGACTCACCTGCTTGAAGACTTCTCCGACTGCCATCAGTCTCATTACTGTTTTCCTTCTTTTCTTTCTAACATATAACTACACCCAAGTTTGAAAATCTGCGCTTTTTCTAAATGCTGCGTTTGAAAAAGCAAGTGTTTACCGACTCTGTGACTCAAGGCAATAGAGACCTATGGTTTTACTGAACAGCAGGCACCCTGGAAATTTCCGAATCGGCCTCTCTCTCGTAGGTTTAGCTAGAACCACACAGAAGCTTTAAAAAAAAAAACAACTCTTAATTGTCCATGATGCCAGGTTTGCTTTTTTGGATGCATTTAGACCAAGCCGATACAAAAATTAACACATGAAAAAGATCATTTTATTCTGGTGTAAAAATAAGTGCTGAGAGGCTGGTCTCTGTGGCTGATTAAAACAAGTTACACTAATCAGCAGTCTGTCGGCATGTTCTGTTCTCATAAGAAGTAAATCAGTTGTCCACCGGGATGAATTATCTTAACAGGGGATTCTACTCTGCTCCTTAGAAGGCTCCCTAGGAACCCCTGCCCCACTCCACAGCAGGGGCACAGGCAGTAAACTAGGAATTTTTCCAAACTGCTTCAGTTCCCACGTTCCATTGTCTCCATGTGTGAAGTAGGCTCTGGCACTTTCTCTTGGCTACTTGAGATGATCACCTGTAGCCTAACCTGTGATCGCACACCCAGGAAGAGAAAGGACAATGAGTCAGTGCGTGACAAGAAGTCGATGTCGTGGGACACTTTCGTGAAGATACGCAGTAAAACTGAGTTGGTGGGTTGCCTGTAGGTACCTCGGAGAAGTTGTGGAAAGGAAATGATTAGCTCAGGACTGTAATTCCTCAGCTCGAGTTTAAGGGATTTGCACGCCTCTCTGACTGCCATTTAGGAAACCCTTATCTCTTGTAGCGACACGGTTGAGATTTCCGAAAGAGACCCAGAGTCTCTTCCTGGCAGTCGCTGAATTACAAGGCAAATTAAATTCCTTGGCTCTTCTTCTTATGGTGCATATGCAGCGTGGCAGAGGAAGGACTTAGTTTCTGAAAATTGCAATGGGAACGTACAGATCTTCCTGAAGTCGGGAGCTTTAATCCCTTAAATTCCTCTGAGCCTCGTTGGGTAGTGGTCCTTCCCTTCGTCTCAGGAAGTGAGTCTTCCCTCGCCTTAGGGTCTGTAGTATCTGTGAGGGAACGCTGATCCTCCTCGGGAAGATCGTAGCTTCCAGATTTCTAAGGGACTTACGTGCAACCTGATCCCAGAGGATGAATAACGAAGTATGCACAATTGGTACTGGACTACCCACCAGTACACTTACATTATTTCTCAATTTAGGTAGACAGAGATCTGGGGGAAATGTTGTGGAAAGGGGTCCAAAGGGTGTTGGGTTCAGTTGGAAAGAATATAATGTTCGGTCTGCCTGAATTTCTTGATGTGAGATTCTCAGTGGAGTCCGTTAGCTCAGGTAGAGAGAACAGCTGTGCTCTGCTCAGGCCTTGTCATGGCTGGAGCTCTTTGTGTGAAAAGGAGATTTGGTGTTCGGAGGAAAGGGCATGGCGCTTAGCCAAAATCCTATTATCTTCCTCTTGGCCTTGTCCCATTTCAACCTGAAGCCAGTTATTAGAGTCTTTGATTTAAGTAGAGAAATTATCATAATGTAGAATGATTATAAAGCGTACGTTTTAAACTGACACACCTGGAGATCTAAAATTTCACCGTGATCGTAGTAGGACGGAAGCAGGGCAGGGATCTAGAGTTTGGGCTTGAGTCCCTCTCATGTCCACCCACGGCTCTGCCCCAGGGCATTCTGCCTGTCACCCTGCACCGTGGCCTCTTGGAGAGCTCCACGTGATCGGTCCACGGAGGATGGAAGAAATTAGTCTTGATGTACAGGCGATACTTTCACTGTGTACAAAACAAAAACAGAGGTCGGCAGCCCTGCAGCCCTATTTCGGAGTGGCCCTGAAGGACGGTGATGATGGCGAACCTTTCCAGGAGACAGAACTCTCAGCAGTGCGCTCGGTTATTCCTTTTCCCTGGAAGAAGAGATGGCCAGAGTTCGGGGTCTACGGCTATTCGTGAGCAGTGGCTAGTGGTTTGGCCGGATGGTCAGAGATTGTAAGCAAGATCATTGGACCGCATCGCGATGGCTGCCTGGGGAGTATGCATGTGGCTACCCCTCTCTAAATGCTCAAAGAGCGTGAGAATGTTTGTGCTGCATGGGAAGGAACGCTCACCAAATAGCAGTCTCTTCGGAGAGGAGGATTTTAATATTTGGGTGAACAAAGACCCATTCTATGGACATCAGCCTTTTACTCCAGCCACCTCCGTCGTTTCTCGATGAGTTCATGAATAAAATGGTCAGAGCTTCAGAGATGGAGCTTAAGTATGAGCTCAACGTAAGTACGGTTTTCCACTTGCCAGAGCCAATCTTACTTTATCCATTGCTAAGTGGCAACCTGGCCAAAAGAAGATGCCAACACTTAGATCTCCTTATGATTCAACTCCCTGAAAGAATGAGCCCCGGGCCACGTGTCGCATTGATTCCATGGACTGCCTCTATCAGAGAAGGAGCGGCATCTTTTCCTTATTGTGGTAGACGTCCAGCACCTGGATTCACTTTGGCCAAAATCCATGAACTTGCAGAATGCCTCGTTTATCGGAATACGGCAGCATTTGACAACAGCTGAAGGGCGCTGATATCATCACGTTCGTGGAACGCACCTCTGCTACCAGTTTACCCATCGTCTTGAAACAGCTAGCCCGACAGAACAAGGCACGGGGTTACTGAAGTCAGCTCATGATGCTGCACTGTGGACAATGTCGTCCAGGGTAGAGTACCTGCTTTAAATCAGAGATTGATTTATATTGACTCTTTATTTTTATTATCACTATGATACACAAGTCCAGGAATTAAGTGTCACTTTTTATTCTCGCCTTCTGTAAAAATGTTTCCTTCCCATCCGTGTAACTTTGGGCTCCGCTGGTCTAGAGGTTCTAGTGCCCAAGGAAAAATTATTCTACCAGGGGATTAAACGAGCAGGTTCATTACACTCAGAGCTGAAGCTTCAAACAGCTGCTTTGTGTCCAGCCCGACCAGGTCCGTGGGCCTGTGGAAATTAAGCTCAGACTTCAAGTAAGTGTGGGAGTGAGGGAGGTGAATTGGCAAAGAGAAGGTCAAGCTTAAGAGCCCAGAGGCAAGACAACACAGCATGTCTGAAGTTTGGTCAAATCTTCAACATAACTAGGAAGGGAGAGCTGAGCAAGAAATAAGGCTGGAAATTCAGAATGCGATGACATAAATATTGCGTATTGGCATCCATGAAAAGGAGTGAACTTTGTTCTAAATTCAGTGGGAACCTTTGAAGATTATAAACTGAGAAACATTTAAATAGATTAAGTCCTTTTAAAGATCATTTATGTAACAGTTTGGAAGACAATTCGGATGACAGCGAGATTGGAGGCAAGTGTGGTGGAGTTTGCCAGCTGATGACCAAAAAAATGAATCTTGCCCCCCAGGACCCAATGTTATAGCTTAGTCCCCAGCTTCTCACACGTGGCTGGGATGGGTGAGCACATTCTTGCCAATACAGTGTAAGCGCAAGCTGTGCGAGCAATCCCTGGCCCGAGACTTTGGAGGAGCCTCCAAGATCTCTTTCCCTCCTGCTGGCTGGATGTAGGTGCCTTCCTGGAGCACGAGGTGGAAGGCCCTGGGTCCCTGAGCTCTGTATAAAAAATGGTGGCACGCAGACCAGAAACACTCATCTGGGAAGAGTATATGAAGGATACAATATTTTTATTAGGCTTGAGTCATTGTACTTTGGGATATAAGTCTAGGAACCTCCCCAACCCCTTTCTTCTCTGCTACTAGACTTACCCTCACCAGTATGGGTGGAGATTTGTTATAATGATCTGAATAGGAGATCAGGAATGGAGGGTGGTCATGTGAGCTGAGATGCAGATGGACCGATGAATTCACGGAAGGAGATTTGGCTTGGGGTGGTGAGCGCACACTGCAATGTATGGACGATTGGTACACGGATGATTGGTAGAGTGGTGCACTTTCTGGAGACCTATATGCTTCTAGTAACCAATGTCATCCCCCATGAATCTAATTAAAATGAAAAGAAACATTTAGAAGATTACATGATATTACTTCACAGTCGACAGGAATAAAAGAGAATAAGGAAGAGAAGAAATTAAGGATGCAGTGTGGCTAAGGGTTTCCGTACTGGCGCCAAGAGACCACGCTTACCCCACGTCACCCTCCTCTGGAACGTCAGAGTAATAATATCTCTGCGCCGTTTTCCCAGACGACCTCAGTTTCCGGTGGGTCAGGAAAGTCCTGCCTCTTCTTTTCCCAGTTCTTTTCCTATTTGGGGAACGCAGCATCGTCCTAGGAGGTTTCACAAAAGAATTTTTGTAGTTACATTTGCACATGTCAGAATCCCCGCTTTCCTAAAATTGTACATTCTTAAACCGACCCAAAGGAATGTTCTACCACCTTCCTCATTAAACTTTGGTTCTGGCTAACCGATGTTAAGATGCCTGCATCGGCCGGCGTTTAGCAGGCTTGGCGTCCTCTTCATGGCAAAGGTTTTGCGGTGACTTTCAGTAAGAGCAGGGGCATTTTTAAGCCTTTGCTTCTATCATAAAATCGCATGGCTACAGGCAGTTTAATAATCTCCTACTCAGGTGGCAGCTTTTACTTTAAATCAGTTTGCCTTCTTAAAATGCCTACCGTGTATCCTGATTATTTGGAAAGTAAGTCCTTTGTTACTCCTGCCGTTGCCAGTACACGACCATGGATATCTGAGACAGTCATTCATTTTCACTGCTGGTATCTGGAAAAAATTGTATTGAAAAATATTCTAAGACCGTTCTAATAGAATCTTAATACTAAAGCTTGGCCTACATATCGTCCACTCACTCCTTCATTTCTCCTCTGTCTCGCACAGCCGTGCGTGATACACAATCACAAAAGATCCTTTATGAAATCGCGTTACGTGGTGCTGGGTTCTATGCCCTGTGTAACCCAAGGCTTTCATCTTTTCAACATTGAATCAATTACAACAATGTGGAATCGTTGGAAGATAATAAGAGCAAGCAATTCAACAATTGGACGGTTAACTGGTGGGATTGATTCCCAAGGTTATACCAAATACAAGGTGTTTTTCTGTGCTTTTCGTCTTCGCGGTTAGAAATTTGAGAGCATAGACAGTAGCAAAGGCGGCACGTGTATTTTCTAAGATTTTTATTGACTTTATTGGGGTGACATTGGTTAATAACATTACATAGGTTTCAGGCGTATGGTTCTATAATGTGGCATGTGTAATTGGGTTGTGTGTTCAGCACCCCGAGGCTCCCTCCGTCACCATTTGTCCCTCTGTGCCCTTTCCTGCTTCCCTTCCCTCTGGTCATCACCATGACATTGTCTGTGTCTTAGGGAATACTATTCAACCATAAATAAAAAACAAAGAAATCTCACCTTTTGTGACAGCATGGATGGACCTGGAGAGTACTATGCTAAGTGAAATAAGCCAGTCAGAGAGAGACATGTACCCTGTGATCTCACTTATATGTGGAACCTAATGAACAAAATAAACAAAATAGAAACAGGCTCATAGATACAGAGAACAGACTGGCAGCTGTCAGTGGGGAAGGAGACCGGGGGACCAGGTGAGACGCGTGACGGGATTAAGCAAACAAAACCCTTACATTTCATTTTAGCTACCAGAAATTTCCATTGTGCATCAAGAAGTCATTCAAAACACATCTGGTTTAAGGTTTTGCTTTTAACAGTAAAAATGGCAACATTGGACCTCAGCATAAGCAAAGACAAGGTGACGGTATTTTTTAGAGACATACGTATTTTTAGATTTCAGATAATGGCCTCAAGTGACAAAATAGAAGGAAGACACTGAACCTTGGCAAATAAAACGTTCATTTATTATCCGAATACTGTGCTAGCTGAGCTACATACTCAGGACTACAAAGGTCAGCTGTGCGATTATTATTCTTCTCAATTATTAAAGAACAAGTCAATTTGGTGCACAGCCCGTGCATTGCGATTTTCTGGAAGGAGCTGCATTCCAGGATGCAGGTGGTCCGGACTGGCCATCCTCATTCCTGCCCCAGCATCCCTGGTCCCGGCCCCTCTGTTGAGAAGCTTCCTCGTGGTGACCTGGGCTGAAGCCTTCTTCTCCACGAGGACTCTGCCTTTCTGCCCCTGGCCTGCCCCTCCCTCCTCCCCTTCTACCACAGTCCACACACAGGCAGGGGCCTTCTGTTCCGGGCTCCTGGGCAGTGAGACAGTGCCTCCCGCTTGCGCCAACCCACCTGACTCACGGGGGTGGAAGAAATGGAACATTCTGCCTCCTGTTGGTGCCTTCCCAGTCCCTGAGCAAAGGTCCAGTTGCTCCTGATTGGCTACAAATGCTCAAGTGTGCATATTTAGCGGCTGGTGTGGAAATCAGGCCTGTGCGTCAGAGAGAAGAAAACATCCCCGTGTCAGGAAACTAGCTGTTCCATTTGACGCGTGTCCCCAACCATCAGCACCCGTGTGCTCCGTGTGCTGGGGCACTGAGGCTCTTTGCGTCCCTTAAGACGCTTCTGATGGGCCACCAAATTTTGAGTGTAAGCCAGATAAAACATAATCAACTTTGCCAAAGGAAATTAGGATAAGGATAAATTTTACTTACTGAGAATTAATGCAAGAAAGGTAATATCCATTAGCCATCACAAAACTGTGGGTCAACCTCCAGATAAAACGTTCTGTCGTTCTCAAGTGCACCCATTGTTTCCACCACTTCCGTTCTTGGGTGCAAGTCCAAATGCAGTCAGACCACGAAGGTGATTTTCATCTCAAAAGAGGTGGGTATAACTTAGGTCTAGGTACAGAGATAGAAATTGTAAAAGTAATAGCAAGAATAGATATGGGTAGCAACATGTGGACATAGATATACAATAGATATAGCTATATGTGTACATGCAGTCGTAGATAATAGATTTCTATTTAGACACAGCTATAGATATAGACATGGCTACTCAGGGGTGGGCAAAAGTAAGTTTACAGTTGTGAGTATGCAAAACAGGTTGTTCTTATGCTCTTATTTATTGATTATTGTGTTATTTATTTGTATCACAGCAGTCATGCTACTTATGCCCACCCCTGAGGCTATAGATGGAGATTTAGTTGTAGATAATAGATTGGGACATGGATAGAGATAAATAGATACAGATATGAGAACCCGTGCAGGTATGACAATAGGAATGAGAGAAGGTATAGTGTTGGGTGAGACATAGCCATAGGCATTGTTATCTGCAAAATGAATACCAAACGTAAAGTGTTAAGGACCATGAGTTAGGCGGTAGTTATTGCGAAACCTGAAGTAAGCATTAAGTTTACTGCCAGATTTCTTAGATGCCGTTTTTAAATTGGGTTATTTGTCTTTATATTTTTATATCTCTTTGTTTCTAATATAAGACCCTTATTACATATATGATTTCCAGTATTGTCTCCCATATCTTCTATGCTTTCTTGATAGAACAGCCATTTTTAATGTTTTTATTTTTATGTTTTCAATTGAAGTTCAGTTTGACTACCTTTTGGGGGTTAGTGCTTTCAATGTCATACCTAAGAAATCGTTGTCCAGGCCACTGTCACGGATTTACTCTTATGTTTTGTTCTAAGTGCTTTTAGCAATTGTCTTTAGACTTAGGTCTATGATTCAATTAGGTGTTAATTTTTGTATAGTAGGTAGGAGTCCAGATACTGTTCTTTTACATGTATATTTAGTCCAACCATTATTTGTTGAAAAACACTCTTCTTTCTCAGTTGAGTTTTCCTGACACTCTTACCCAACACCACGTCATCACAAAGCAAAGGTTAATTTCTGGATTCGCTGTTCTGTTCTCATCTGTCTATTCTTGGGCCAGTACTATGCTATTTCAATGAATGCTCTTGCCTTGGTATTTTTGAAAGTGAGACGTCTGAGTCTTCCAAATGTGTTCTTTTTCAAGATTGTTTTTTGGCTATTCCTGGTCAACACATTGTCACGTGAGCTTTGAGGTCAAATTGTCAATTTCTGGACAAAGCAAAGCCACCTTAGACATGGATAGAGGTTGTGTTGAATAGGGACTCTGTTGTAGATGTGTTTGAACTCGCTGTGTATTATCAAAAGTATTGTTCTTTCCATCATTATGCAATGGCCCTCCTTGTATCTAATAATGATGTTTGTCTGGATGTCTTTTTCTATGTAGTTGTAGCCGCTCCAGCTCTGTTCTACGTACCATGTACATGGTATTATTTTTCTATCCTTTTGCTTGAAGCTTTTTGTATATTTGAATCTAAAGTGTTTCTTTGGTAGACATCATAGAGTTTGATCATTTTTAAAATGAATTCTACCAAACTCTTCATTTTGCTTGGAGTGCCTGGTACTCAAAGTTTAATGTAAGGACTGACAAGGTAGGATTAAAGTCTGCTATTTGTTTCAATGTTTCTCTTATGTCCTATATTATTCTTGTTCCTTTCTTCTATTACTGCCTTCCTTTGTATTAAATGTTTTCTGGTATTAAATAAGTTTAGTGTTCTTTTAAATTCCTCCTTGCTTCTTTTACTATTTGAGTTGTTTTTGAATTGTTTGCCCTGGGGATTACATTTACATTTGTAGTGGACTGAATGTTTGTGTCACCCCCACCAATGTCATATGCGGGAGCCCTCCCCCTCAACATCATGACCTCTGGAGGCTGGGTTGGGGGAGGCAGCTAGGTTTAGATGAGGCCGTGAAGTCAGGGCCCCCTGATGGGATTAGCATCCTTACCCAGAAGAGGAAGAGAGAAGAGTGAACAGGAGATCCCACAACCACTAGCAAGAAGGCGGCCACCTGCCAGCCAAGAGAACAGACTTCAGGATCCCACCTACCTTGCCAGAACCTTAACGTGGACCTCCCAACTCAGAGACCTGTGAAAAGTACATTTCTGTTGTTTAAGCCACCCAGTCTGTGGTATTTTGTTATGGCGGCCTGACGAGAATAAGACAGCATCTTAACCTGGAACGATCAAGTTTGCGTTAATGCCGACTGAATTTCCACAGTGTGTAAAAACTGTCCTCTATGCAGCTCCGGTCCCTCCCCCCTTCTTTCTGGTACTATGTCGTCATACAAATTACATCCATAAACATTATGAACCCATCAAAATGGCTGAACGATCATTTTTCTGTGCGGTTGCCTTTTTTTTTCTTTTTTGAATTCTCACCCAAGGATATGTGTTTTTTTGGTTTTTTCTTTTTCATTGATTTCAGAGAAGAATGGAGAGTGGGGAGGGAGAGAGATTGAGACAGAGAGAGAAATCATTGTGAGAAAGAAACATGGTTTGGTTGCCTCCTTCTATGTGCCCGGGCTGGGGATGGAGCCCGTGGCCTTTTGGTGTATGGGATGATGCTCCAACCACCTGAGGCACCTGCCCGGGGCTCTCTGAAGTTACCTTTTAAATTATATAGACAAAGAAAAGAGCTGCAAATAAAAATGCATTCACTGTCTTTTGTAATCAACACTGTAACTGCCTTTACTGATACACTCTACTGTGTGTGAGTGTGTGTGTGTGTATAGATCTGAGTCATGTGCAGTGTTAATTCATTTCAAACCGAAAGCTTCTCTTCCTATTTCTTGTAGGGCATGTCTGCTAGTAACAACTTGTCTCGGCCTCTGTTTATATGGAAATATTTTAATTGCTCCCTCATTGTAGAAGGTAGTTTTTTGACATATACTGTGGAATGCTCATTTGACTTTATCTTTCTTTCAGCATTTCAAACATGTTATGCCACCACCATCCAGCCACCGTGGCTTCTGAAGGTCAGTCGCATATTTATGTCATCGCGGATCTGGCCACAGTGGCTTCTGAAGGTAGGTCACATATTCACGTCATCATGGATCTCGTGCCTGTGGTAAGGTAAGTCACTTATTTCCTTGCTGTTTTCAAGATTCGTCGTTCATAATTTGGCTTTCGACAGTTTGCTGGTGATGATTTTGCTACAGAGTTTATCCTACTCGGAGTGTCCTGTGCTTCTTGGATGTGTGGACTGATGTTTCTCATTTGGGTCATGCTTTCCTATTTGCTTGCCCGTTGCTGCTGCTGTGTGTGGATTGAATTGCTTCCCTAAACTCGTTTTATAACGCTTAAATTCTTTGTCGTGTGTGGAAACAAGTTCGTGCTCCGTGGCAGTAGTGGTCAGCCAGTGACTGAGCGAAGGTGTCCTTAACTGTGTTGAGCCAATAAGGGTCCTGCCCTTTGCTAAGGATTTTGTGAGCTTGTGTTGGGACACAGCTTGAAAACTCTAGCCATTTGTCACTTTGCCTTACCTGTCACTTCCCGATTGTCCAGTGGTAGGAGACTGGGCCTTCTCAGGCCCTTCTGGTGTAGGCGTACTGTCCTGTAGGTGACAATATTTGCTTAGGACCCCAGGAATATGTCATGGCTTTGCAAAGCCACCTTGGACATTGCATATCACAGATTTTCCTTTTCTGTTTCTGCCAAATTTCTTACCTGCCCAATTGGTCTCTTCTTTGTAGGCAGCTGTTCTGTGAAATCATTGCTTTTATTTTTTATTTTAACAAAACCCTGGAGATGGGGCTTTTCTTACTGTGTAGGCCTTCTCCAGAGAGCTAATCCACAGGTTAAATGGTAACAATTCTCTAGCCGTGGAGCTTTTCAAGGAATTGAGTGTTCTGGTCATGGCCGGATTGCTGGTTTCCAAACCTGGCGTGGTTGTGTGGTTGATGGTTCCCAAGGCTCCCCTGAGCTGGGGGAAGGGGCGGGTGTGAAAATGGCACACGGGTCACTGTTCTCCCCAAGGTTTGGGTATTTTCCAGGAGAAAACACTCCCCAGGTGACAGCAGTCCTTTGCTGGGGGACCGGGGTTCAAAGAAAGTGGGTATGGACAGTTTTGACAGTGTTCTCACTTTTTTGTGTGTGGAAGGGTGGATTTTGGGGTGTTCTTACTGTGGCATTTCAGAAAGGAAAAGGGATTTTAGCAGAAAATAAGAGAAATGTATCTGGCATGTGAAATTGACATGAAAATGTTTGAAATAAAAAATTAAATTTATGCTGGTAGATGGTAAATACGAATACAAAAATAAGTCATAAAGTGGGTGTTTGGAGATTAATGAGTGGTTTGAAGTGCCAGGGAAAAAAGAATTTTATAACTTCATGGGGACGGAAGGTATTGATGATTAGTGAACTCCAGTAATGTTACATACTGTTTTTCAATTTTAGTTATTTTCCCCAAACTCTAAAATATACGCCTTCATGTGTCTATTTTTAACCCCAGATGACTGTCTCTATATGGGGACACATATCAAAATGAAGATGAAGTGATTGTTTTTTCATAGAAAAGGAACCCACCCTGCATTAATCTTTCAACTCGAGAGCAAATTAGTTCACCATGGCGGGCCATCATGGTTTTGATATTGAGTAATCAAGTAAACCATTTTTCAGGGTTGTTAATTAATTATCTGATCTATAATACTGATTCACTGTGTCCATTTTTCTGTGGGAAGTTGTACCTCACAAATCTCGGGATGCCTTGGGATAGGTTGGAAATCGTCCCCGTGGATAAAAGCTTTTTTAATAATGAAGCGCTGTCTTCGGCTATCACAGACACCAGTCATCTCGCCTGACCCTGACCGCTTGCCCTGCCACTATTCAATTAACCTGTCGTCTGACAGCCCCCAAAAGGACACAGAGCATTACACACGCACATGGCTCTCCAGTGAGCTCAGTCAGCTGTGGTAAACGCATTATGTGGGCCTCCTGCAGAACGGGAACTCAGAAGGATTCCGTTCCACTAGTCTTTGGTGTTCGGTTAAATCCCTCCCAGTAATCCAGTTCACCATGCTGTCTAGTCAAAACAGGTGATCGTAGGGAAGGAACGTTAGGCTTTGATCTGCCATCTTTGCGTCATAGGTATTCTTATTTGAGAGAGGCCCCCACGTAGCTGTTCAGTGAAGCCAATTATTTACCAACCCTTCCCACAGAAGGCTTGTCCTTAAACCTTTATTGTTTCTGGGTATTTTATTTATGTATCGTTTTGCTTCCGCTAGCAGGGGTTGCATGCACAACTTTCTATATATAAACCGCGTCCATTTTTCCCACTCTGCATGAATGTGTTTGTCTGGATAAAAATGTGAATGCTCAGATAAGGTCATCAGTATTTTGTTTCCTTTTAATTTGAGAGTTTTTCCTTGCTCACATTTGCATAAGTGAAAGGAATGGGTGCAAAGGTTAAGTGTGATGGCACCATGCAGCCCTCCCTTTAACTTGCTGATTTCAGGGTATTCGAGATCATCCTCTCGTTGGGGTTTCTGCTTGGGTAATATATTTCTAAAGCTGACCTTTTTTTTTTTTGAGTTTGAAGAGCTACTTTCTGCTTCATTGTTTTGCTTATGTAAATATAATTAATTCATTAACTCTTGCCAGAAAGCAATGTGACTGATACTAAGTGATTTTTCTACATGGGATTTCAGAGATCATTTTTTAACTTTCTAATTAAGAGCTAATTTACTGTTAATCTAGAGCCATCTGTGTGAAAGTCAGTGTCCTTCAATCTGAGAAAAGCCGAGTTTGTGTCCCATAGGAGGGCAAGTAGGGCTCCAAGGAGGAAGCTTTGGAACCTGACAGACGAATTCAATCCTGGGTCAACATGTACCAGAATCTATTTGACCTTGACTGAAATTTTGCCTTTCTTGGCTTCAGCTTCCTCATCCAAAACAGAGGGCTGGTGATATTCTTTCTTTCATATACTTCTGTGGATAAAATGAGATAATGGATGTAAAATTCCTAGAGTATGGGAACATGTGTAATGCATAACAGTAGGCACATGGTAGACAGTTCACAAAAATGAACTGCTCAGCCAAGCACATCTCCAAGGTAAAATGCATCTGTAATCTATAAATCAGAAAATGGACTTTGTTTTTCTTAGGAAAATATTCTTTACAAATATTTGTAGTTTAATAGTCTTTAACTTACAGCTTTAAAAAGTTGTTTTAATTTTGGTCAAAATAACGTTAGCTATACCTTATGCATATTGAAGTAAACAAAGACTTGGAAAAACAAAGTCAATATGTCCATTTCAAAATCAGTCAATTACAAGCTATTTTACATAGCACTGGTATTTTCTGTGCTCGTTTCGCCCAGCATGTCATTATTTCTTTTCACTTGGAGGATGAGAACAGCCAAGCTGTAGGTTGGGGATTAATGCTCGCAGAGTTAAGAGGAGGCAGCAGAAAATAAAAGCCCGAGTGCGGGGAGAGCAGAGCTGCCAGTCAGTGAGGCCATCAGCCCAAGACTAGGGCGCAGTGTTCACCGCAAGCACTGTGAGCGGAGCCGTGGGGACTGAAGTCACACTGAACAGTTTGGGGAGGAAACATGTGGTTTGGAAGCAGAAACAGCAAATCTAAAATAGTGCACTCAGAATAGCAGGACTGTAATAAATGCTCAAGAGCACGTTGCCAGCATCTGATAGTAAAGGGAACGGCATAAGGTGAGATCCTGCGGGGGGACAGAAGTTGCTGATTGATCGCTTTGGGAAGGGAGAGACTTGGAAGACTTAAAAGTCTTCCAGCGAACTGACAACAGAGAGCGAGGGGGAGAGAGAGAGGGAGAGAGAGAGGGAGGAAGGGAGGGAGAGGAATTAGTGGCTTAGAATACCATTGAGACTGAGAACAATTGGGACACAGAGAGAAGCTAGGGGAGGCTGGATACAGAGCTGGAGAGAAAAGGAAGTGTTCACCCTGTATTCTGGGTCCATTCATTCGTATCACCGCTGTGGGAGACTGACTGCACAGAGGCCTCCCATTCTCCATCCACCCTGGGCACATACCCTTCAACTATGATGTCATAGCACTTTTCATCGAGAAGTAGAGTCTACTGACCCATCCTTTGAATACTGACCTTTTGGCTTGTTTACAACTTGTCCACTCACTGAGGTGTGACAGTTCTAGCCTCGTCCTTGAAGTCCTTGCACACTCCCTCTCTCCGTCTCGCTCCTTTGCCTCTGCCGTGCAGACACACCCAGGAGAGCCTTCTCTGGGGTGTCTGCCTAGACCATTATAACCAGCCCAGGCTAGTTTTCTGCAGAATGAGAGATGACATGATGCAGAGACAAGCTGTTCTACCTGAGGTCATTGTAGAGCCACTGGTCCCTTGGTTACCATGAATGCATAGGCCATAGCAGCTGGGATGAGCTGACCATGACTCAGACCAGCCAAGCCATCCTGCTGACCTAGAGAGAGAGTCAGGAACGAAATAAATGTGTACTGTACATTGCCACCAAAGGTTTCAAGGTTAGTTGGTAGGCAGTGTTGCTGCTGGCATAGATAACTGATACACTCGCTCAAGACCAATATGCCTTTGCAGCAAAAACAGTGTATTGGTTACAACTGTAGCCCTAGGATCTACCGTAGTCCCTGACACAATAAATAACACTTGAAATTGTTTTATGAATGGGGAGATGATGAGTGGATGAATGAATGAAATATTGAAATGATTGAAAATATCAGAAATTTCCTGCCGGGTATTACGTAAAGATACAGTCTGATCTTATAAGGTCTTATATGTAAAGATTAGGAGTTCATATACTTATGTAATAAAGGGGAGATATTTTTGTCTTCATTTTGTGTATAGTATAATTTGATAACAACATTAATGGTATTTAAGATACTTCCATCAGTTTAAAAAGAGCCCCTACATTTTATCCTTCTTTGATTTCATAGTACATTTGTGTGTAAGGTAAGAATTTGAATGAATATTTTATAGGTGTGAAAAAGATACTGTAGGGACATTAAACCAATCACCCAGAGCCAAGCATTCTAATATGATGTATTCTAATCTTCCCCCTATAGTTCAAAGACTATTCTTTCAGGAAAAACAGCTTGGTGGAATGAAAGACATAGGAAGATTTCAGTATGAGACATTGATTAATATTTTTTAAAAAACCACATGTTGAAGCAGTGTTTTCTCCTAGGAATAATGAATGGGGAAAAGAGTGATCACATGGTAGACAATAAATGTAAATTCTTTTGTTTACTAAATTAAGTACATTTGATGCAAATATCATCCTAGTCCTAGCTTCAAATACCACAAGTGATAAGAACAAAGAAAAACCATGTAGTCAGATCGATATGGCCAACATGGAAAATAGGTAATTAGTAAGTGTTTTGTAGTAAAAAAAAAAAAAGGAAACTTCCTGGAAACTTATTATGCATTAATATTTTGTATTCCTTTTCCTAAAATTTTGTGACATTATTAAACTCTTAGTCATTTGATATTTTTGTTTTTGTGATTTCAAAAATCCATCCAGTAAACAAAAGAGAAAAAGTCAATATATGTAAGTGCTATGATAAAAATAAGACTTGAAGGAAAAAACATGACTGTTTCTGAATAATAGTAAAATCTTTTAAAAACTTTCTCACAGCATCAGTTCATTGAAAGCTGTTAGGAATACCTGATTTACATGAAGACCTACGAAGGACCCAACTGGGCCCTTTGGTTCTCTGTCACCTCCCTCATCTGTGCCCACCTTATTTTTGCCACTTATATTCCGAAGAAGCCCCAAGAGCCACCCCGAGTCGATGGGTCCGTAGCCTGCAAATCTGTGAAGACGGCTGCTAAGTTCATTGAGAGTCTCTTCAGCGGTTGGCATCATAATTATGCATTTGTCAGTGGGCACCCTAGAAGTATGTGATAAACATGGGCTACAAAATCAGTTACCCTCTGCCCGTTTCCCTTCGGCCAATGACCTGGCTGTGCCCACGGAAACACGTTACTTCCTGGAAAGGTTTTTGAAATTGATAGCACATCCCATTCCTTACCTCTCCCCCAACACCGCCAGATTTTCTAAGGTATCTGTGAATGACGACAATGTGGTCCTTTAGGTTCTGGCCAAGACTATGCCCACTTACTCCTGGGAAAAGATGCAAATGAGCAAGGGCCCCGCCTCCTCCAGGTTAACTTGGAACATCAGAATAAAATTGTGTTGAGAGAGGAGAAGCACTCGGTGTGATGGGCAATACAGTGGCCTGACCGTAACTTTAACACATGGCAAATGGAACCCCACTTATGATAAAACACTTCTTCCGTACACTTAATTCACATCACGGATGTTCTTCCACATTACAGATGTTTTGTAAATGGTCATTTGTGGGGGGGGGGCTCCACCCACAGGGCCTTCCCCACTCCCCGGCCACCACAGATGAGACTAAGTCTACCAAGATGTGATCTGCTTGGGGAGGAAAGGTGGCTGAACTCTCAAAGGAGAAGGGCCAGGAGCCTGTTCCTCAGTGGGCTTTTATTGGGTTTATTTGCATAGGAATACAGGGCATATACAGAAAGCTCATCAGTCATTGTCAGGCAGTAATGATCAAACAATAGATAATATTCAGAGAACTATGAGGGCTTATTTAGAGTCAGGGTCAGATAGCTAAAGGGCCATAAAACTTTGGGGAAACAAACTCATTTCATGCTTGGACCCTTATAATTTAAACTGAGGGTATTAGCAAAGCAGGTTTCATAGTATTTTATGAATTCTTTCTTAGGCCTGATTGCCCAGAAACCCACCCTTTCCAGCACAAGGCCACACCCACCTCCGGCATTGTTTCGGGCTTAGGTCAGGCAGAGGAAGTAAGACAGCCAAGAGATTAGGAGACTTCTTGCAGACAGGAGGACTCAGGCTATGTCAAAGCTGAGAGTCCATCACCCACTTTTTCTATAGCCCCCTAAGTCCGTCCTTGAGGGCCCCTTCAGGGAAGACCCTGCCTGTCTTAGGTCGTCCCTCCCTTTAGGAATCTCATCCACCATTGGCTAACCAGTCATCCACCTTGGGGCCAGCAGGGTGAAGTAAAAGGGGGCAGAGGTGGTGCCCCTGCCAGGGAGATAAGCTTTGTCTCCTTAATGGCTTATAGTCCCAAGGTCTTTTTACTCAGCCTTAGCCACGGGGGATTAAAGCTTCCGAAATCAGGCAGGGCGGTTCCCAACAGTCATTAGGTTGCTCTGAGATGAGACAATAATAAGGAAGAAACTAAAATATTGGCGGATGGAGCACAGAGTTCAGGAGAAGCAGCAGACACATATAAAGGAAATGAAAATGTGTGATAAACCTTTAATGGTGGGTAGTCCCATGCAATGTGCATATATTTCAATACAATGGAGTGAAATTAAGCAAGGAAGGAAGGGAAGAAAGGAGGCAGGGAACAGATTGTGGGAGAACAAAAGAGAATGCTTAGTCCTGCATAGACGGTGAGGAACCCAAACCTCGAAACCCTCCAAGGCTCCCAATAGGAGACAACAGGAAGAGCAAGGTGGGAGGGCGAAGGTCAGCAAACGTTCAGGAGACAGAGCCCCAGCCCCCCGCAGCACCCAGCTGTCAGCACCTGCCTCAAAGCCGCTGTCCAAGGGGTTCGTGGAACATTAGACGTATTACCCATGATATATGCAGAACTTCTCTGCATCTGGGGGGGAGAAAGAACTTGACTACGTTTGGGGGAGAACACAAATAGGAAACCAAAAAAGAAAACGATACATTAAAAGATGTTTTGTTTTATACATTAAATATCCTCAACCCCAAGATTCCTGACCCAAGTGCACAGGGACATCACCTGTAATAGGTGCTGTTCCATTTTTCGGGGACACATCCATCCCTTAGAGTCATGTTATTTTACTAAAGTAGCTGGTTTACCTGTGGGTATGATTCTAGTCTACTTTTGTAACCTACTGTCTGCATGGCCTAGTATTCTGACATGCCAAGACATTTTTATTAAATGACAAACTTTTTAATTTAAAAAACTGCACTGACTTCCAGTAATATCGCCTTACCCAAATGACAGATGGCCCGTTCGGTCTCTGTCCCAGTCCTCCCCATGTCTCCGTCAGATCGATCTTTCTGGACGTTATTTATCTTTGCTTTGCTTGTAAAACTTGATTGCTCTTTCTTGCCTATAGAAGAGTTCGAATGCCCTGGGGTTGGAATCAATTAAGATATTTTTCAGCAGAAAGCATGTGTGTGTGTATATATAGTCTTAAAATATAAGGAAGTTATTATTTCACATACTCTGACATCCTGTGATAGTTGCCCCAGAGGTGGCAGCCTCCAGGAACTCAGTAGTATTATCAAGGATACGAGTTTTATCCCTCAACCCAAAGAGTCATTCAAAGTCTATTGACTTTATCACAGCTAGTGCCCTCCATGCACGTGCTCCTCCTGGTCATGGATGTGCTCCTCCTGGTCATGCATGTGCTCCGTGATCTAGGAGCAGTTACTAATATGCCTGCGTATGGGGAGACTCAACCCCTTAAAATAGAGTCTGCTGATATGGGGGGCGGAAGTGGGTAATGGCTCTGGTACCGGAACACAGCTCAGTGTTTCAAAGCCAGTTGCATAAGACCATCCCCAGTGTAGTCCCAGCAACGGCCAAGTGTCTTCCTTCCCGTGTCCCCTCCCCTCCTGCTGGTGCCCTGTGGGGTGACCCGAGCCAGTCAGAGGGACTGGGAGGGAGGGCAAGCCCACGACTCCAAGGAGGTTACAGTTTGTCTACGAGAGGCTGTGGAGGAGGGGCCTGAATTGTAGAAAGCATTTCAGGCAATCTGCAATATAACTGATCTGGTACCATGAGTTACAGAAAACAAAGCCTGACACCATGTTTATTCTGGTGCACATATAAAGTAGATGTGTCTACTTAAAGGGAGTGGATTGGGCAATAGGTTTTGGTATATGAAATGTTGCTCCATGATTCTTCATGTGTGCCAAATTATTTTATTTAAAAAATCATAATACGTAGTGAATGTAATATAAAGAAACATTATAACATACGAAATCTAAGATGCATAGATATTGACTATTGAAACAATGCACAGATAATACACGTTTAAGGAAAATGTCATTTTGCGAAGTAAAGCACTGGGAGAGGATGTTGAACGTGGCCCAAACCTGGGCAGCTCCCCAGTCTAGACCCCGAAAGAACAAACCGGTTTGGGGACATCACTCAGCATCTCCAGTTGCAGCTCCTGTAAAGTGAGGAGCGTTTTCAAGTTTCCTTCCATTTCTCAGAGTCTAAAACCATGAACACTGAAACCAAGTATAACTGAAGACATTGAGACACAAAGTCTTAATTTCCTTTTAAAAAAATTCCTGTTGGCCGTGTTCCATCCTCTAGTCGCGTGGTAAAATAGTCACATTTATTAAGCTTAATATCGGATACATCCTGCAGTCAAAGTCAGTTGCTTTGTAAGGTTGCCTTTTATCTGTGTCAAGCTAATTCCACTTTTGAAAAAATGATATATCCAATCCGACCACTCTAATCTCTCATTTTCATGTGCCTGGAGGCAGCAGGCCAGGGATCAGGGTTTCTGGCCAGTGCTCAGCCCTTATCTCCTGTGAGCATCTCTCTGTCTCTTCCGTATCCTGCAATTACACCGTCTCCGGTGGCTTCAGGGTTCTCGGTCTTTCTCGCAGAGCTGCACCCACTCTCTCCTGTCAGGGCAACAGCTGTCACATTTCTAACGGAGCCACATCCATGTGGTGGTGACCGATGCACGGGTGAGTTCACTCATTTCAGATGGATTCGATGCATTAAACACTTTTCAAACAACCATGCGTATTTCAACAATGTGAAATGACCCAAACACATACAGTTATTATTGAAATACCATGATCTTTAAAAAGAGTTTGGTTTTCATGGAAAGAAACGATAGCATATGATTTGAGGATCTCTTTGTCACGCGCCGAGAATAAGCTAGTCTGGCACAAGCCTTGAATAATTCATGAGGGGAGAATAAAAGATGTATCAATGAAAACAGGGTCAAGTTCCCAGTGCAGAGCTTTAAAATATAAGTATATGCCTGCACAGCTTCAGAGGAGAGTTAGATATCCGGATGCTCAGTTTAAGTCTTCCCCCCGTGCAGGTCTTTATTAATAACTTAATGCAGGAAATTCCCACCCCGCCACAAAGCCTGCGATATCTCAGAGTCACTCATTTTTAAATTGTGCTCCTGGGGGAGAATCGCTCAGGCCTCCGAGATCCTTTTCCACTATCCCAGTTTGTAAGAACCTCTCAAGTTGTCCATAGCGAAGTAACAGGGGTGTTTTTCTCCCCACGGAGGGACTTACGGGGCCTGTCAGGAGGCCACCACATATGCTTCTGGTCATGCACATCGGATACTGTCTTTGATTCATATATGGCTGTGGCAAATATATATATATTTATGCGTATATATATATGTAGATATATGCAGTCTGCGTATCTTCATATGTGATGAGGCTGTCGGCAAATGCTGCAGCGAGACCGTGTGCGCGTGGTTACCAGGCGGGCACACGTTTACCCGGGAAGGGAGGGAGAGCTGTCAGCCAATGTCCCCTCAGTCACGGGGACGCTGGCAGGTGGCCGCTGAGCGGGCAGGGAGGGGCTTTCTGCAGATGGCACCGCTGCCGAAGACAGGACAAGTGCCTTTAGAACTGGTCGTAAATCATATCAGCTGTCTCAGGCTTCTCTTCAGTGTATTGGTCATGATGGAAATCAACTAATTAGTTAGAATTATAATCATAAGACAAGCAACAGTGCCGTGGATGCCCATGGTGGCACTGAGCCAGGACAAGAAAGGCCTGAACTTGGGAGCCTCACCAGAAGCACGGAGGGAGATTTTTCTACAAAGTATTCCGACCATACATCCTCCCTCGCAAGAAATGTCCCCTCGGGGATGTTGTGATAGGGTGTCAATTAGTTGGTCACTTTGAATCACATCACCCTACATGTGCCATAAAGTGTCACAACACAGATTATTTAAAAATCAGTATTAATTTTAGTAATAGTGCATATGTGTGGATTGATAAGGCATATACCTGATGATATGCTCTTAAAAGAATGGTATGGGTTCTTAAAAATCTCAGAGTGATTTTCAGCACC
>PVKM010018947.1:0-24630 GCA_004027735.1 Carollia perspicillata | reverse complement strand
TCAGGTCCTGGTAGTAGCCTGGGCCATTCTCTCACTGTCTCGAGCCTGAGACAGCAGCACCCCGAGGACCAGCAGGACCAAGCCAGCCACGCCCATGCGGATGAGATTCCCCACTGTGTAGTCTTGGGGCTGGGAGTCTAGGGAATGTGGACAAAGAGGTCACAGAGGTCATAGCAGACACAGTCACCCCCGCATCCTGGATGCCCACCCAGCACACCAGTCTCCCCCTGACAGACAGGACCCTCTGCACAACTGACGATTCTCCTACTCGCCACTGGTGTTATCTGAGCTGTTGTGTGATGGGCTGATGGTGTTGGCTTCTCCTTGAAAACCATAAAGAAATGGGTGTGTGAGGATTTGATCTCACCAAAGCCAACTGTCCTCAAAACTCTCCAGTTCCTCATGATGTGACTGCTCCCAGCCCCTTCCCAAACCCTCTCTCTGCTATGGGGGTCCTGTCTGCTGCCATCAGCCCTGTCAGTCTCCCGGGGACTTCTGAGTGCAGACCTCACTCTTGAGGGCCTTTGGGGCATAGGTTGTCTTTGCCCTGAGAATTCAGGTTTGGTGAGAAATGTGGTCTCTCATGACAGAACAGAGGATGTCCTGTAACCTTTCTGCTCTCTGTGGGGACTGAACCCTCCAAGCTCACTCTCTGGAGCTGAGAGCTTTTATTTCTTCAGCAGCTGAGGACTCAGGGTCCATGGGTGGGTCTCATCTATGCACACAGACGTGTATGTGGTACTCAAACAATTCTTGAGTTCTGAGTATAGATAATTTTATGACTAAAACTTCAAAATGCATTTGAAGTTAAAAATAAACCTTTTGAAGTATGCTTAAAAAAACTCCTTAGTAATAACAGGTGATATTCATAAAAATGGGTGAATTTAACGTAATCCCATGAAAACAGGAGTAGAATTACCTTTTGAAGTCAGAAATGTTTATAATTCAAATTTATACATGCAAGTATTGACAATTTTATGATAAAAACTTCAAAATGTATCTGAAGTCTAAAATCAACCTTGTAAAACACCTTTATTTTAAAAATTCCTTTAATAAACTGTTACTTTTCTTTTAAAAATATTTCATTTATTTATTGTAGACATGGAAAGAGAGGGAGAGAAACATCAATGTATGGTTTCCTCTTGAGCACCTTCTATTGGAGAGCTGACCCACAACCCAGGAATGTGCCCTGACTGGGAATCAAACCGCTACCATTTGATTTTCAGGCTGGCATTCAATCTACTGAGCCACACCAGCCAGATCAAAAGTTTACTGTTCACAATAAACGGATAAAATTAACATAATCACAGTTAAAATGGAGTAGATTTACCTTTTTAAAGTCAGAAATGTTTATAACTTAAATTTACATATGGAAACATTGCTTCAAATTTCTCAGAAAACATGCCATAGTAGAAAGGTGTGGGCAGAAACGTAGAGAGTAGACATGAATTTCACACCATATTTGGGCAGGAACCCCCAGTTCCTCATGAGGCATGCACAGCCCCCCACACCCAACCTGAGTCTCAGGTGAGCACTGAGTGCTAGAGGCCTCCAGGTGAGCACAAGGGCCTGCAGAGTGATGCCCACAGGTGGGGGCACTTCTCCCCATAGGAGAGTGTCCAGTAGGGACTCCTCCATCACCCACAGCAGCCCCACCTTGGCCTGAGCCACTTCTTGTCCTGCTGTGAGAGGGTTCAGGGACCCCCATACAGGTCACCAGGTCCCACTAAGGGTCTGCAGAATGAGGGGCCAGGGGAGAGTCTGTCTGGTTCTCTCTCCAGCCCTCCTGGCCTCTCCTTCTCCCTAGTCCAGCTATCTTCCCTGTATTACAAGACGGATCTGGACACCAAATTCTGCAAACTGGCACCAAGCAAACTACTCAGGGGTGTCGGCTTTTGGTGGAAAATGCCTCAGATTCTGTGTGGAGGCGGGAACAGTGGGCACCCTCCATGGGAATTTCCAAATCCTCCCAGTCTCCTTGATATCGAGGCTCCTGCTTGCTAAGCTGATCCCCCAGGCTGGATGGACCTGCTCCCCAACAACCCTGTCTCCATCACCTGTTCCATCTGTACAAGGTCCCAGTTACTGGGACAAGTAGGAGAAGCCCAGAAAGGATAGGACAGGGAGCAGGTATTCAAGATGCCATTTTTCAGGTGCCCCAGAAAGTCAGAAATGGACATGCCCCTGCAGGTTCTGGTGAGGAAGCTCCCCTTACTCAGGTGGGGAAAGATCCTCAGAGCTCCCCTTCCTGTGCAGCTGAGTCCACACACACTCTGCCCTCTACCCTGGGGTGTCCTGCATCTGGCATGGGCCTCTGGGAGCAGTGATGCTCTGGTTCTGAGATGGAGACCCCTGAAGGCAGTGGGCTGGGACTCTGTCCTGTGACTCCAGCCTAGTGTCACTCACCTCTTCATGTCACCATCGAGCAAGGCCATCTCCCTCCCTTGCTCAGCCCTGTCTGAGCTTGCAGGGTCAGGAGGTCCCAGGGCTGGGAGATGCCCACCTGCTTCTGCCTCTCACAGGATGACCCTTCCCTGTGGAGCCACCTGGCATTCTCATCATGCCTTAGACTTTCCTGGGCACAGGGCCCCCAAGTGACCTTGGAGCTCAGAAAGGACAGGGGCAGGGGTGGCTCACCCAAGACCAGGAGCTCTGGGGCCAGAAACTGCATGACATCTTGACCCCAGGGGGCACCGGGAGCCTCTGCCATTGCATCCCACCCATAGGCCACAAGCTCAGGTTGGGTAGCAGAGTGTGGGGGCTGCCTTCTGCCGACATGAAATGGGCTGTTCCTCTGTTCATCTGGGCCCCCAACATCTCCCTCTGCCTTGACCACCTCACCTGTCACCTGCCTTACTTACCTCTCAACAGGCCTCACTGGGCAGGGGTGAAGGGCAAACCGTCAGAGACCCTGGAGCCCCTTGGCTCCCCTGAAATCTCTCCCTGCTGACACCTAGAGCCCTGAAACTGTAGCCTGACCTTGAATATCTGAGGGGCATTAGACCCTCAGAGAGGCTCAGAACCTCCCTGGACTGGTCTCTGTCTCTAGCCCAGGAGCCCCTGTGTGCCCCTCACCCCACCTCTCACATCGGCTCCCCTCCCAGCAAAGACCCCAATAACCTGTCTGGTAACTCAAATCATGTATGGGACAATAATGGAATGTACCTGAGACCAGGAGCTCCAGGGCATCACTGGGCTGTGACCACAACTGGGGGGTGGTCCTGTAACAGCCATAACATCTGAATGTCCACCTGTGGCTGGGGGACATGGGGCCCACAGTGAACTGGGCCTGGACCTGCCCACTGTGGTGAGGTTGTGAGTCCAGGGTCCAGGAGAGCCTGTCTTCTCCTTCCTTAGTCAGAATAAACCTGTTGAATTTCTGCCGTGAGCCACACTGGAGGGTTGCATTCCCTCCTGAGGTCACGACAGGGCTGGGCAGGGCTGAGAGGCTGGGTGTGCTGTAGAATCCTAGGGGAGAAGGAGGCAGGGTGTTAAATGGGGCTCACATGTCCCTCATGTTCCCCAGGGCAGGGCTGTGACAGGGAGACCCCTGAGAGCATCCTCCTCCTGAGGGCAGAGCCTGAGGCTGGGACCCCTGAGTGTCCTCTCACCTGTCACCACCAGCTCCAGAGGGTCACTGTGGTCTGACCAGCCAGTGGGGCTGAGATAGGAACAGTGGTATCTCCCTGCATCATACTCTGTCACGTGTGTGAAGGAGAAGTTGGCCTTGTCATTGGGTTCCAGTGGCTTCTGTCTTTGCAAGGTCACTCCGCTTCCCTCTTTTTGCAGACGGAACCTCTGGGCCTGCAGGACCCCCTGACACCAGATGGTCACTGACATCCTCCAGGGGATCACAGGGCCTGGCTCAGCCCAGAGGGTGGGTTTGGGGAGGGTTTCTGGAAGGAATCAGAGGCTGGGTCACAAGACATTTCTACCCTCAGGCCCCAGATCTCAGCCCCATGACCATCCTTGACGTCCCTCATCTGTCAGACATATCTGTTCTTCTTTTTTCCAACCTGCTTGGAGGTTGGTCCCTTGTCTCCAGTGAGGATAGAATCCTGGGAGCCCAGGGGACAGACTCACCTGTATGCACTGGGGTCCTCAGTCCCACGCTCAGCCCTGCAAGAGAGTCCCTGTGAGAGATTTGCCCTGAGTCCTGAGCAGAGCCCTCCTTCCCGGGAGCCTCCCAAGTCCTGGGGTCCTGACAGAGCAGGGCTTCCCCTCCCCCCTTACATCTCACCAAGGCAGAGCAGGGCCATGAGAGTGGGGGGCATGGCGTCTCCTCTCTGGTTCTGGCCGTTCAGAAGGAAGAGACCACGGAGTCCTCAGAACAGAGACAGACTGGGTGTGGCCGGTGGGAGGCTGTCCCTACTTGTCTCGGTGATGTCACATCAACAGCCCCACAAGCAGAGTAACAGTGCCTCCCCAGAAGCCTAGTTTTCGTTTCCAGGATCAAGCTGGAAATTGATCTGCAGCCTCCTGAGCCTCCCCTTGCAGGTGAGGTGACCCAGGGCACATCCTTCCAGGTCAGAGCTTCCCCAACAGGCTCTGGGCCCAGCCATTAGTGCCTCCCGGTGGGTTCCTCTTCATGGACAGTGGTCACCCAGACCCTGGGGACACTCAGGAAGACGGGGGTCCCTGTGCCTGCAGAGCTCAGCTCAGCAGAGACACGGTCCCCTCCTCACTGTGCAGTTCAGGCGAGTGTCACTGTGACAACAAACACAAAGGGGAAACACAGGGAAATAAGGAAGGAAACGCATTTGTTTTATGGCCCCAGTATCTGGACTTTCTTTTATTTCATGTTTTCCACAAACTTCCCTATTATCTTAGCAATGGCATCCACCTTCTCCTTTTTGACAGCAAACCTCTGAGTCATTTTTGCTCTCAAGGCCCCTTGTTCCATGGGCAGAGTGGTCCTCCTGGTATCATAGCTTTGGACTAGACCTTTGACTTCTCGAGGCAAATTCATCTTTCTTTAAATACTTGTGTCCTCTCTGCCTACCTGTGTGAATGAAGCAGGAACATCAGGATAAGACGTTCCTGATGTTGTCTTCTTTTTTTTTTAAGGTAAGAGACAACTTTTGTTTATTGACTTTTCAATAAATTTAAACCTTCCGGGGGTAGAGCATTCCGTGGATTCTGTGTCCAGCGGTCTCAGTAGGAAGGTTGCCACATGCAACATTTACCTGCACACAAGCTCTGGTTTTGTTCAGTTTGCCACCAGCAGCCGCTGTGTTGATCTTTGCTTTGTATTAAGGAGCACATCTCTTGCCCGGATAGAGTTCCATTTCATCTCAAACACAAACACCTTCAGTTTTCTGTGCTCCCTCTGGTCCTGAAGACCGCACCTATCACCGGCAACCATGTCCCAGAACCCTAGCCTTCCAGACATGGTGCCATTCGACAAGTTCTCTTCCCAACTGGCCCCCAAAGTTCAGTGCCAGGAATGCCACTCACCTCCTGTTGGGAACCGCTCTGCCTGGTTTCAGGAGCTGTAAACCCCCCATGGCTAAGGCTGAGTGAGCGATCTTCAGACTGTGAGCCACTAAGGAAACAAAGCTTATCTTCTTGGCAGAAGCTCTGCTTCTGCTTCATCCATCTCTGGCCCCCAATGCTTGGTCGGTTAGTCAATGATGGGTAAGAACCCCTCGGGGGGGGGGCAACCTAAGCCAGACATGATCACTTGGGAGGCCTTCAAAGAAGGACTTGGGGGGGCTGCAGCAAAGAGGAGGTGATGGATCTTCACTCCCCAGCTATTCTGGCATAGCCTGAGTCCTCATTCTGTCTGTAAGAAGTCTCCTAATTTCTTGGCTGCCTTCCATCCCCTGCCTGACTGAAGCCTGAGACAATGCTGGTGGTGGGTACTGGCCTGTGCTGGAAAGGGTGGGTTCCCTAGGGCAATCAGGCCTAAGAAAGAATATGTAAAATCCTGTGAAACCTGCTTTGTTTAGAATGTTCTCAATTAAATAAGGGTCCAAGCAAGAAGTGAGTTTGTTCCTCAAAGTTTTATAGCTCTTTAGCTATCTGACCCTGACTCAAAATAGGCCCTCAGAGTTCTTTGTTATCTACTGTTTGATCCTTACTGCCTGACAATGATTAATGAGCTTTACCTGTATTTCTGTGCAAAGTGAACCCAATAAAAACCCATTGAGGAAAAGGCTCTTGGCCCTTCTCCTTTGAGAAATCAGCCACCTTTCCTCCCGTAGCAGATCATGTCTTGGTAGCATTATTTTCACCCATGGCAGCCGGGGGGGGAGGGGCTCTGTGGGTGGAGCCCCCCACACACACAACCTCCTTTTTCTCTTTCATGTTTATAAGTTATTTGGCATCCAAGAGTATGTGGAAACTCCAGTATGGTGTTCTGGTCTTGAAATATCCTTTTCAGATTTTCATGCTAGCCTATGTAAATGTGTTAGGTCTAGAAAAATGTCTGTAAAACCAGTGTCTACTGGTCCTAGAATTGTTTGGAAGAACTCACTGCTTATTTTGATGCATGAGGAGTTAATTTTGTGCAATGATTTCAATTTTCAGATGTAAAATTTTGGTAGTTCAATGATGATTCAGATTCTCTGTTAACTGTTATTATTTTTTGGAGTAAGGGAAGGTTTATCCATTGAGAAGGTGCCCACAGAGGAGGTAGGAGATTTAATTGTACCTCAAGTTTGTCTTAAGAAAGTATAGAGTTCAGGCTTCTTTTATGTCAAGGAGAGGGGAACCAGGAGGGCCAAAAGGTAATTGATGACCGCAGACATCTGGGCCCCAGTGGGGATATGAAAAAGATTGTGTTAGTTGATGTGATACCAGTGGTGTATTTCGCACAACTAGAACAAATATTCCAAAAATTCATACGGAACCACAGATGACCCAAAATAGCCACAACAATCTTGAGAAAGAAGAACAATGTTGGAGGAATCACAGTACCTGAAATCAAACTATACTTCAAAGCTGTAGTAATCAAAACAGCATGGTACCAGCATAAAAACAGACACATAGACCAATGCAACAGAAGAGAGATCCCAGAAATAAAGCCATGCCTTTATGGTCAATTAATATTTGACAAAGGAGGCAAGAATGTACAATGGTTTGGGGAAAACTAGACTGATGCATGCAAAAAAAAATGAAGCTAGGTCACCTTGCTTTTGACACCATACACAAGAATAAACTCAACATGGATTAAAGAGTTAAATGTTAGACTTGAAAGCATAAAAATCCAAGAAGAAAATATAGACAGTAAAATCTCAGACATTTCTCATAGCAGAGGAAACAAACAAACAAACAAATAAACAAATGGGACTACATCAATCTATTTATTCTGGGGAAAAAAATTTGGATATTAGTCCTTCATCTAAATTGCATAAAGTTTTTCACAAAGTTTATTGTGAGAAGATTTCATTCTAAAATAGAACTGGAGAATATAAAACAGGAAGTCTTACATATGGGTTCTCAGGCAAACTCCATTTAAAGACTGAAAGTGATTTCCCATAAATTTGTGATGTATAGAAAATTGAAACTACCCTCAACCAATGAACCTCCACCAAGAGCTTCTCCCCATCCTCAAGACAATGAGGTGCTGCTTGAAGTGAATCTTCATATTCATTCCTTACATTCTTTGCCCATTACTATAGCCGGCCCCAAACCCTCAGTGAACTCACCTGTAGTGTGCTACAGTTTGCATGTCTCAAATTTCAGTTCTTCTGCTATTCACAAACTAACTCAATTTTTCATCATTGGAGCAAGTGTGCCTCAGTTTACCTCTTGTATTAAAGTTGACACTAAAAAAGTCCATGGGATCTGTAGTGATGTCTCATTTCATAACTGATATGGGTCCTTGGTACTATATCTCTTTTTTGTCCAATGTTGCTGGAATTTATACACTTTAACTCACAACTATCAACAACCAAACCTTAAAAAAAAAACAAATGAACTAATCAAACAACTAGAACAGGAACAGAATCACAGACATGGAGATCAGGTGGATCAGGTGAAGGGTTATGAGCTGGAGAGGAAGAGGGGGAGAAAGGAGGAAAAGGTATAGAGAAAGAGAAGCATAAATGGTAGGTACAAAACAGATGGGGGGAGGTTAAGAATAGCATAGGAAATGTAGAAGCCACAGAACTTATATGAACTAAAAGGTGGGGAATGTGAGTGGGAGGGGGTGTGCAGGGTGGATGGGAAAAAGAGGGTAAATGGGACAACCGCAATAGCATAACCAACTAAATATATTTTTAAAAAGAATAGTCATGATTTAATATTTTTGGCTTTATTAATGCTATGGACTGAATGCTAACATCCTGGCAAATTCATATGCCAAAGCTCTAAACCCCAGAGTGGCTGTAATTTGGAAGTGGGGCCTCTAAGAAGTAGGTTAAGTAAGGTTATAAGGGTAGAGTTCTGATTTGATAAGATCAGCTTCCTTATAAGAAGAGAAACCAGATAACTCACTCTGTCTCTCTTTGTTCTCACACCAACAAAAGTGCACAGGAAGAAGGGTCACCCACAAGCCCAGGGAGAGACACTACCACACACCAACCCTTCTGTCTCCTTGATCTGGGACTTCTACTCTCCAGAGCTGCAAATAAGGAAGTATGTGTTGCTTAAATCCCTTGGTCTATGACATTTTGTTATAAAAAAAAACCTGAGCAGAATAATGCAAAAATTGGTACCAAGACTGGGAAGCAGCTCTGGAACTTGTAATGGGAAGTGTGCATGCTAGAAAAATTCTAGGTGCTGTAGAATAGACTACTGGTGGATATATGGACATTAATGGTGATTCCGATGGGAACTCAGAAAGAACGGAGGAGATATGGAGAAAAAGCCTCCACCTTCTCAGAGAATACATGATGAAGCGAACAGAATGCTGGTTCGATAGAAATGGGTGGTAACATCCATTTCAGTGAGTCTTCAGACAAAATGACTAATAAGGTACTAGACAATGAAGAAAAGGTGATTTTCATTATACAGTGGTAAAGAACTTGGCTGCATTGTCTTCTAATGCTTCTAGAAGGTGGAACTTGGAAGGCATAAAGTGGCACGTTCCTGAGCAAAATGTTGACGTGTGACACGGTTCCTCCTGAATGCTGGTAGTAACATTTGAGAGAAGAGAGGTGAATTGAAGAATGAACGGTTAAGCAAATGGACCCAGAAGTTAATGAGTTGGAAAACCTTGGCTGCTCATGTGGCTACAAAGGAGAGTGAGTTTGGGAGGGCACATCACAGGTGGGGATGGACTGTCAGTCAGTGAAGAGATGATGGGATTGTTGCAATGGAAACACCTCTCGGACACAACAGGCTGGGATGACACAGTTACCTGTCTGCAAACGTGTGCTTTTATTCTTCCAGGAAAGGAAAGAATGACCTCAAAGGCAGTTCAGAGTTTATCAGGGCCGCCCCACTGACCTCAGAGTGAGAATCATCTCCTTGGATTCAACCGGGCAGTTGTTCTCCCCTTGAAGCCTTGAGAGTGGGGTCCTCACAGGGAGATGAAGGTGCTAGGCCACCGATCTGAGCCATGGAAGTAAACCACTGCCACCCCAGAATGACTGGAGGGCAGAACATCAGATCTAACCACAATGCTGTACCCCTGAAACTAATGTAAAATACTATTCAAGGTCAACTGTAATCAAACAAGAGTATTTCTAAAAAAGAAAGAAATTGAACCCAAAAGAGAGGAAAGAGAGATTTAATGAATGTTGCCTTGCAAGATGTTGAACATGCCTGGATCCCCTGTCTTTCTGATTTTTCCCTGTTGGAACAGGAAAATCTCTCCTATGCCTGCCGCAGCCTTGTGTGTCAGAAGTATGTAACTTGTCTGGGTCGCAGGTTCACAACTGCAGAGGAATTCCATCTTAAAATGAGTCCTTACCCTCAGTCTCACCCATGTCTGATGTAGACAATGTGTCGACAAGACTTTGAACTTTAGACTTGCGAGTTGATGCTGGAATGAGTATAAGTTTGGGGCATTGTAGGATTGAAAGGAATGTATCGTGCATGGGAGAAGGACATGAATTTTGGGGTTCAGGGGGGAATGTTGTAGATTGAATATGTATGTCCTGCCCCCGTCTCGAAATTCATGGTAAAGCCCTTAACCCCCAGTGTGGCTGTATTTGGAGATGGAGTCAGTAATTAAGGTTAAATGAGATCATAAGGGTGGGGCCCTGATCAGGTAGGTTAGTGTCTTGAAAAGGGGGCTCTCTCCCTCTCATTCTCACACACACACACACACACACACACACACACACACACATGAAAGGTTGTTTGTGCAAAAGCAAGAAGGCAGCCACCCATGACCCAAGGGGACAGGCTTAGCAGACACCAACCCTGCCGGCACCTTGGTCTCTGGCTTCCAGCCTCCAGGATGATGAGAGAATAGATTTCTGGAGGTTAAGCTGCCTAGTCTATAATCCTTTGGTATGGAAGCTGAGCAGATGAACATAATTACTTTTTCTCTTTTTTGTTCTTTCTGTGTAAATACATGTCTTATCATTTTTTTGTCCTCACTTGAGGGCATGCTTATTGATTTTAGAGAGGGGGAAGGGAAGAAGATAGAGAGGGAGAGAAACATCAATGTGAGAAAGAAACATCTATAGGTTGCCTTTCATATGTGTCCTGACTGTGGACCAAACCCCCAACCTAGGTACGTGTTCTGACCAGGAATCAAACCAGCAACATTTTAGTTTATGGAACAATGCTGTAACCAACTGAGCCACGCCAGCTGGGGCCATATTCTTATCATTTTTATATCATTTCATCCGCTGTCATGGGGTGAATTTCTTATTCTTTGTCTAACTTCTTTAGATGCTCACCCAAGTCACTGAGTTGTAGGCTTTCTCTCTCTAGTAATTTCATTTAGGTACTTAATATTCCCCTTTGATCTTGATATTTAACATTTGCATTACCATTCAAGTCATAACTTGTGTTGATGTATATGATTTACATTTACCTTTTTGTAAAACAAAATATTTATTTATTTATTTTTAGAGAGAGGGGAAGGGAAGGACAAAGAGAGGGAGAGAAACATCAATGTGTGGTTGCCTCTCATGCACCCCCTTCTGGGGACCTGGCCCACAACCCAGGCATGTGCCCTGACTGAGAATCAAACAGACAACCCTTTGGTTTACAGGCCTGCCCTCAATCCACTGAGCTACACCAGCCAAGGCCACATTTCTCTTTTAAGTGAAAAGAATTTCTACCTTCTTTTTTGATTTACTTCTCCCAATCACTGGTTATGTAGATGTGTGCTGTTCTATTTCTAAAAATATAGAGTACAGACTTCCAGCCAAGATGGAGGTGTAGATAGATACCCTTTGCCTCCTCACATACCCAAAAGAAGGACAACAAATTTAAAAACAAAAAATAATCAGAACTGCCAGAAAACTGAACTGTATGGAAGTCTGACAACCAAGGAATTAAAGAAGAAACATTCATCCAGACTGGTAGGAGGGGTGGAGACAGGAAGCTGGGGTGGGAAGGAATCACAGCAAGTCAGCAGCTGAAGGACCAGGTGGTCCCACATTTGCATGTGGATGCACAGGGAGGAACAACTGGGGAATGAGACAGACTGAGCACCCAGGTAGTGCTGAAATCTAAAACTAAGATTCCAGCCTCAAAACCACTGTTAGTAATACCTGTGGGAGCTGCAGTGGTGGGAGAAACTCCCAGTCTCACAGGAAAGCTCCTTGGAGAGACCTACAGGGTCCTGGAATGTACACAAACCCACCCACCTGGGAATCAGCACCAGAACGGCCCAATTTGCTTGTGGGAAGTGGCGGAAGTGACTGAAAACTGGCAGAGAGTGGAGCAAGCCACATTGTTCCCTCTCAGACCCCTCCCCCACATACAGCTCCACAATGCACCGATGTTGCCCCTCATTGGCGAACACCTAAGGCTCTGCCCCTTGCTACATAACAGGTGCTCTGACACAAAGAAATATGGCCCAAATGAAAGAAAAAACCAAAGCTCTACAAATAGAACTAAGTGATGAGGAGATAGCCAACCTATCAGATACAGAGTTCAAAACACTTGTAATCGGGATGCTCACAGAAATGGTTGAGTATGGTAGCAAAATAGAGGAAGAAGTGAAGTCTATAAAAAGTGAAATAAAGGAAAATGTACAGGGATCCAACAGTGACAGGAAGAAAACCAGGACTCAAATAAATGGTTTGGACCAGAAGGAAGAAATAAATATTCAACCAGAAAAGAATGAAGAAACAAGAATTCAAAAAAAAATGAGGAGAGGCTTAGGAACCTCCAGGACAACTTTAAACATCCAACATCCGAATCATAGGGGTGCCATAAGGAGAAGAGGAAGAGCAAGAAATTGAAAACTTCTTGAAAAAATAATGAAGGAGAATTTCCCCAATCTGGCAAAGGAAATACACTTCCAGGAAGTCCAGGAAGCTCAGAGAGTCCCAAAGAAGTTGGACCCAAGGAACTACACACCAAGGCACATCATAATTATATTACCTAAGATTAAAGGTAAAAAGAGAATCTTAAAAGGAGCAAGACAAAAGGAAAGAGTTACCTATAAAGGAGTTTCCATAAGATTATCAGCTGATTTCTCAAAAGAAACCTTGCAGGCAAGAAAGGTCTGGAAAGAAGTATTCCAAGTCATGCAAGGCAAGGACCTACATCCAAGATTATTCTATCCAGCAAAGCTTTCATTTAGAATGGGAGGGCAGATAAAGTGCTTCCCAGATAAGGCCAAATTAAAGGAGTTGATCATCACCAAGCCCTCATTCTATGAAATGTTAAAGGGACTTATCTATGAAAAAGATGATCAAAACTATGAACAGTAAAATGACAACAAACTCACAACTATCAACATCTGAACCTAAAAACAAAAAGAAAAATGAACTAAGCAAACAACTAGAACAGGAACAGATTTACAGACATGGAAATCACATGGAAGTTTATCAGTCAGAGGGGGGAGAATGGGTGAAAAGGTACAGGGAATAAGCATAAATGGTAGGTACAAAATAGACAGGGGGAGGTTAAGAATAGTATGGGAAATGGAGAAGCCAAAGAACTTACATGCATGACCCATGAACATGAATTAAGGTGGGGGAATGCTGGTGGGGGAGGGGTACAGGGAGGAAGGGAATAACGGGGAGAAAAAAGTGGAACAACTGTAATAGCATGATCAATAAAATATATTTTAAAAGAAAAAATAAAAATACAGAGTTCATATTTATCTTCCTCTGCAGAACGAGGTGACTTCTAAGGTCTCGTGGTATCTTGCTTGCTTACAGAACATCCTCAGACTTGGGGTCAGTAGATGACCATCCAAGGGGACAGCCTCTGTGCCATCTGGGGTCCCTGCAGGCCCCCTCCCTGAAGTGTGGGGTCTGGGTCCTCCCTGGGCTAGTGGGAAGCCAGAGCAGCATACACACTGGGCTCCTCTGGGGGCTCCTCTGATGGAGAAGACCGGGGTGCACCTGCTGCTCGTTTGAGGGTCTGGCGGTTCAGCTGGGCATAGGTCACATCCTGGGGATCTTCATATGGATTATCCTGGAGGGGCTAGAGTGAGAGACAGCTGTATGATTGGGCTGGGGGGAAGCCAGGGCACTGGGAGCAGCAATAATCCACATGACTGCCATCTGCCTGTCCGCTCCCATCTGTCTGTCCTTTGTGTCCAGCAATTTCTCAGACAGGGCAGAAAGCAGGATGGCCCCCCTCTGCCTCAGCCCCAAGTGATTCATCTGGGTACACGTCACTCCCTGGGGTTTATGTAGTCAGGGCTCTGCTGAGGAGGAGGGATGGAGACAGGAGAGGGTAGAACTTCTCTCCTTGCTCCACTTGCCCCTCTTTAAAAAAAAAGATTTTGTTTGTTTGTTTGTTTGTTTTTAGAGAGAGGGGAAGGGAGAGAGAAAGAGAGTCAGAGAAACATCAATGTGTGATTGTCTCTCATGTGGCCCCCACTGGGGACCTAACCTGCAACCCAGGCATGTGCCCTGACTGGGTTTCGAACAGGCAACCCTTTGGTTTGCAACCTGCGCTCAATCCACTGAGCTACACCAGCCAGGGCACCCCTCTTCTGATAAGAGTTGGAGAGACAACTCTTTGGGGGAGACTTAAGAGTTGTTCGTGTGATGTTAAATAATGACTGCTGGACAGATAACAAAGATGGCTCTATTGTCTTTGTTTGAGGCTGGGGCTCAGACAAGAGGACAGAGCTGGAAAAAATTGTGGATTCATGAACATAGAGAGGATCCAGCTATATCTGGGATTCAATTACTTTTGCAATGTAAAATACAGAGTTGTCTCAAGGTGGGGTGAACAAGATAGTCAGCGGACTTCCTATTGGAGTAGGAGACCAACGCAGCTAAATCCACAAGACTGGAGGAAAAGGAGAAAACAGAGATGAAGGAAGTCTAGTCTACAGGGGGCTTTGTGTGAATCAGAAAAGGCATGCTGGGCCCTGGCCAGTGTGGCTCAGTTGATTGGATTGTCATCCTACAGGCAGAAGGGTTTGGGTTCCATCCTCGGTTGGGGTACATGGGAGAAGGCAACCAACTGATGTTTCTCTCTCTCTCTCATCCTCCTCCTCCTTCCTCTCCCTCTTTCTCTCTCTTCCTCTGTCTCTCAAACAATGAAAAGGTGTCCTCAGAGGAGGATTTAAAAAAAAAAGAAAGAGGGCCCTAGCTGGTGTAGCTCAGTATATTGAGCGCGGGCCTGCGAACCAAAAGGTTGTGGTTTGATTCCCAGTCAGGGCACATGTCTGGGTTGCAGGCCAGTTCCCAGCAGGGGATGCATGAGAAGCTACCACACATTGACATTTCTCTCCCTCTCTCTTTCCCTTCCCCTCTAAAGATAAATAAATAAAATATTTAAAAACATTTCTTTAAAAAAAAAAGAAAGAAAAGGCACACCAGTCAGATACCACCAGTAGGGTGTCAAACTCTACAAGGCTTATTGTGCACAAACTGTACAACTATCCCTGGAAGCAGTACCATCAGGAGATGTGGATAACCGAAAATCAAAGAGACCCAAGTAGGGGAACCGAGAAGAAGGGGCCCATGTGCTACCAGGAAAACCCACTGAGAAGTGGTGTTCCAGCAGTTGGCCCATGTCTCTTCCAGGAGGATGGACAAGGTCAGAGAATGCTGACAACTGAGTGACAGGAGGAGAGAGAACCGTCCTGGGAATTTATCTTATTAACAAGTCTGTGGTGGGTTCCCCGGGGCACGGCAAGGGTCTTACCTCATTGTCCATCATTTTGTCCTCCTCAGGTTGGGAATCTCTTATGGAAGAACCTAGAGAAAGAGAATATTCTATCTCATGGCAAGATCTCTGGAATCATTTGATCCTACATACCCTTCCTGATCTTAGCTGGGGAGACTGAGGTTCATCAAGGAGCAGGAATGTGCTGGGGTCCACACGGATTTAGGATTTTCATGATTGCTCACCCCTAAGCCCGGAACCCTTCCCAACCACTCCCCCTGCCCCTGTGTCCCACCAAGACCTCACCTCCTCTCTGATTGCACTGGTTCTCCCCCTGAACAGGGGCCATGGAGCTGAAGCTGAACAAGGAGAGCAGGAGTGTTAGACAGTGGTGAAGGAGCTATAGGTGGAGGAGAGGTCTAGGGAGGTTTGGGAGAAGAAACTACCTTTTCTGTAGTGCTGTGCTCTTAACTTCAGGGTCTGAAGCACCTGCAGAGAGTTAGACATTAGTTTCTAAACTACCCCAGAACTCACCCCTGGGGCTGCATTAAGATCTCAGCAGCTAGGATCCCCACAATCCCCACCCAAGGGTCCATTGGGAATTCAACATAAACAAAATTAAACGGTAGCACTCAAAACTTGCATGGTTGATTTAAACAAGTTTTTATGAACCCGAAAGAATATTTTCAAAAGTCTAAGTCTGTTCTTATTAAATCCCCCATTCTCATAGAGGATGGTATGTAGAAGCGAAGATGTGGATGACAGGTGTGCTTATTTCTAGTGGGCTGTTGCTGTGTCTTGGTCTGATCTGGAACACACAGTACAAACATACCTGTAACTACTTCTATACCAATTGATGTGTGTGTGTGTGTGTGTGTGTGTGTGTGTGTGTGTGTGTGTGTGTGTTCAGAGATAGGGGAAGGGAAGGAAAAATGGAGAAACAAGGGAGAGAAATACGAATTGGTTGCCTCTAGCATACCTCCAACTGAGGACCTGGCAACCTAGGCACATGCCCTGACCAGGAATTGAAATGGCAACCTCTTGGTTTTCAGGATGACACCTAGCACCCTGAGTTACACCAGTCAGGGCTATGTATTTATTTTTATTGAGGTCATACTGTAACAGACAATGAAAAGCATATGATCTTTATGCAATATTGTACTAGCCGGAATTACATGTACTAAGCAATAAACTAACAAGTCTGTTAGAACAAAGAGAGAAAAAGAGGAACAAACTTTTTTTGTTGTTTGCTTACAATCTCTATTTTAGACTCCATTTTACTATATTACAGGAACCAGCAGTTCCCATTCCTGCCCTGAAAGGTGCTGATTGGCCACAGGAATTTGGCTGATACTGACATGTTGACACCAAGATCTTTGTCGGAACCAACAAAATCACTGCCTGTGCATCCCCACTGTCCTCCCCTCTCCTTAGAAAAGCTACTGGTTTAAGCAGAGATGTTAAGATTTTTTTTTTAGGATAGGAGTCTGCCATGGTTTTGGATCCCTAGCACATCAATAAATCTCTTTCCTTTTCACCAGTCTCACAAGTCTTTGTTTTTATCACAGCAGGCCACCGAACCTGTGTTTGATAACAATACTGACATTTTTTCTTTTTTTTTTTTAAACTGCTTTTTAGAGAGAGAGAGGAAGTAGGAGGAGGCGTGAGGGGGAGAGAGAGAGAGAGAGAAAGAAACATTGACTGGGCTGGGCTTCTTGTATGCTCCCAGAGAGGGGATCAAACATGCAACCTGGGTATGTACCCTGACTGGGAATCGAACCCATAACCTTTCAGTTTATGGGATGATATTCCAACCAACTGAGCCATACTGACTAGGGAAACAATCCTGACATTTTCAATCCCAACCAAACACCTCAATTTGTCCTAGCCAACTGCCTTTGCACATTTTTAAATACTTCATGTGCATTGAACCCCATGTATTTATGTATTTTCTGAAAACAATGGAATTCCCAACTACCTCAACCCCCACCTCTATTCCTCACCACCTTGCCCACACCCCACTGCTCTTGCCTGCAGGATGACAATGACACCTGCTTGAGGCTCCCCTCCCCCTTGCCAGCGTGGTCCTTCAGATTCTGGGTACACCCCTGCTACCTCCACACGGGACCCTTCTCATCATCACTGCACTTCCATGAGAATCTCAGATCCCTGTCCCAAGAAGATTATCAAGGAAGCTGGGATAGAAAGAGCTTTCTAGAAATGGTCGATTAATTAGGAAAAATTTCAAAACTGAACATTATTCTTTTTTGAGCCATATTTTGGCTGGTGCCTTAGGAAACCACTTCCTAGGTCTTTAGAGGAAGGTCACACCTCCCATGCAAACCAGGTAGACCAGGTCTCCCCATCTTCTACTCACCAGATTTTCTGCATTTCTTCTGGCACTTGAGGAGGAAGAGGAGGAGGAGGAGGAAGCAAAGCAGCAGGACGAAGGCCACAGAGACTCCAATCAAAATTTTCTGGTACTTTTGAAGACCTTGGACACAAGGATGTCATAGATGAACTGATGGTGCCAGTTAAATGAGTACCTACTGTATGCCAGGCATGTTTGGGGGGGTTCTGTGAATTAATTGCCTCTAACCCTCATAACAATCAAGCCAAATGTGAATGCCAGTCCCATCTCCACTGGTTTCACAAACACAGAAACCAAGGCTCAGAGAGATCCATCAGGTGCCCCAGGTCATCGAACTGGGAAGTGGCAGAGCTGGAATTTGAACCCAGGACTGTGGATTCTCTTGTGCTCCATTCATACTGCCCTACCAGACAGACACAGCTTTGAGTTCTCAGGGCTGCTCCCCTGATTAAAATGACTGGTCCCCTGGTCCCCAGGTGCCCCAGCCTTGTCCTTTTCCTAGGGCTGAATGTGTCTTCCCACTCTCACCCCTACTCACCAACCCATCAGAGGCTGTGGGGGACCTACATGGGACCCCTCAGAGCCAGGGTCTATGCACAGTGACCTCTGTGACCCTCCCCATCCCTGCATCCAGTGAAGATCTGTCCTCTGTCCCGCAGACCCGGCACTGTCACACGGGGCCCCCTAGAACGTTTCTGAGTGTATATCTGGGAGGAGACACAAGGATGGAGCTGCTATTGCCCGAGTACCCTCCCCACGCTGCGGGCTCCCCTAAATCTCTTAGCAGACCTGTGAGCGGGGGTGTCAGGAGCCATGTTCCACAGACGATGACACTGGGGCTCAGAGAGGGAGTGTGGCTCATCCCAGGTCCCACGGCCGGGAAGCAGCAGAGCTGGGATTGACTTCCCATAGAGCCTGGCTTCCAAGCCCTTGTGGGTTTTGGTTTGATTTTGTTGGTCTTCCTCCAATAAGAATGGGCTGAGCACCACAGGAGGATCAGAAAGCACTCGAGACACCATCTCCGTCATGACCCTGTTTGTCCCTAATGCCCCAAACACCGAACGCTGCCTGTCTTTTGCTTCTTCAGACCAGCACGATACCTGCAGGGTCAGAAGTGTGGTGTCTTTGGAGGTCTGAGGCAGGATTCTCCTCTGTGGCACAGGGAGAAACGAAGGCTTAGTTGGAAAGGGACATGTCCAAAATCACCATCTGAGGAATCACTGAGACCACACCCAGGTGTATCCCACCCCAGACATCCTAAGTCAAGGACTGGGAGGAGAGGGGTGAGGGCTGCTGTCTCCCTACTTCACCCCGACGTACTTACTCCAAGCTGGTCCCAACTTCTCCCTCTGCTGTGACCATGGCACCCCTCATCTTCCTGCCTCAGAGTCCGTGGACCCCTGCGTTGCAAGCCCTGACTCACTACTTCATCTCCACTCACCTCCCAGCCTCCCCAGGACACAAGGCCTTGCTTGAGTTTCTGAGGGATGTGAGATCCCCTGAGTGACTCAGAACTGCCCTGGGCAGGTCTGGGCTCCCTCTGAGAAAAGAAGACCCCGTGACTCACCGGCTGTGGAGATGTGCCCTGGGGGTGGGGGACTGGAGACCCCAAGGGGTCCTGGGAAAAGGACAGGAGAAGGGTAATATGTAGAGCACCCCTCCCCTACCAGGAGATGTTCTATTTGCTCACACTCATCGCCTGTGTCTGCTGTGGGCCCCTAGAAAGGTCCTCCCTCCACACACCTGGAGAATCCAGTGGTGGGCATGAGGAAGGGGCAGGGGTAGAGGGCCCTTTGCACTCCATCCCTCTGAAGGGTGGGTCCCAGAATGGAGGGACGTCCCCTCACTCTTGTCCTAGATTGGGGCTATTCTGAGCAGGACCCTTAACCAAAACAAGGACATGGAGAGGTCAGGACTGGGGCTCCCTACCTGAGACCAGGAGCTCCAGGGGCTCACTGGGTGGTGACCACACCTGGGGTTTGCTCCTGTAATAGCCATAGCATCTGAAAGTCCCGCTTTGTCTGGGGATCATGGGGCCCACAGGGAACAGGGCCTGGAACTGCCCACTGGGGTCTTGCTTTGAGTCCAGGGTCCAGGAGAGCTTGTCTTCTTCCTTAGTCAGAACAAACTCGCCAAATCCCTCGTCTGAGTGACATCTGAGAGTCACATTCCCTCCTGAGGTCACAACAGAGCTGGGCAAGGCTGAGAGGCTGGGTTTGCTATAGTAGACTCCTAGGGGAGAAGGAGGCAGGGTGTTAAATGGGGCTCACACCTCCCTCATGTTCCCCCAGGGCAGGGCTGTGATGGGGAGACCCCCTGAGAACATCCCCCTTCCTGAGGGCAGAGGCTGAGGCTGGGACCCCTGAGTGTCCTCTCACCTGTCACCACCAGCTCCAGGAAGTCACTGCGCTCTGACCAGCCAGTGGGGCTGAGATAGGAGCACTGGTATCTCCCTGCATGTGACTCTGTCATGTGAGTGATGCAGAACTTGGCCTTGTTCCCGGGATCCAGGGGCTTCTCTCTGGCCCAGGATGCTGCGCTGCCCACTTTATCCAGATGGTACTCCTTTGCCTCTAGGATCCCCTGACACCAGATGGTCACTGAGCTCCCCCAGGGGATCACAGAGCCTGGCTCAGCCCTGATGGTGGGTTTGGGGAGGGTCCCTGGAAGGAATCAGGGGCTGAGTCAGAACATTCCCTGCCCCAGTGCCCCAGCTCTTAGCCCCCAACATCTCAGATGTCCCTCATCTGTCACCCCAGTACTGCCGTTCTTCATCCCCAACCTCCCAGGGGGTGGCCTCATGTCCCCAGTGGGGAATGTCCCCTGGGAGCCCTGGGGACAGACTCACCTGCCTGCACTGGGGTCCTCAGGCCCATGCTCAGCCCTGCAAGAGAGTCCCTGTGAGAGATTTGCCCTGAGTCCTGGAGCAGAACCCTCCTCCCTGGGAGCCTCCTGAGTCCTGGGGTCCTGACAGAGCAGGGCCTCCCCTCCCCCCTCACATCTCACCGAGGCAGAGCAGGGCCGTGAGGGTGGGGGGCATGGCGTCTCCTCTCTGAACCCAGCTGTGCAGAAGGAAGAGACCACAGAGTCCTCAGGGTGGACAGACTGACAGGGTGTGGCCACTGGGAGGCTGGCCCTACTTGTCACAGGGTGCTCACGTCAGCAGTCCCTCCAGAAGAGGAACAGTGTCTTCCCAGAAGCCTAGTTTTTGTTTCCAGGATCAAGCAGCAAGCTGCTCCAGAGCCTCCTGAGACGCCCCTTGCAGGTGAGGTGACCCAGGGCCTGTCCTTCCAGGTCAGAGCTTCCCCGACGGGGTCCCCTTCACCCACGGGGTCTCCTTCCCCCTCCACTCAGCCATCAGCCCCTCCCCGTGGGTCCTCCCCATAAACAGTGGTCACCCAGGCTCTGGGAGACCCTTCAGGAAGACAGGGGGGTCCTTGTGCCTGCAGAGCTCAGCTCAGCAGAGACACGGTCCCCTCCTCACTGTGCAGTTCAGGAGAGTGTCACTGTGACTTTGAGCACAAAGGACAGACACAGGGACGTGAGGGAAGGACGCACGCCCCTTCCCCTGGCCCCAGAGTGCGGCTTTCCTTCTATCCCAGCCCCACTCGTGAACTGTCTTTTCTTTCTCTCTCTCTGTCTGCCTTTTTTTTTTTTTTCAATACTGTCCACCTGACCTCCCTGGAAACAAGACTCTGAGTCACTCGGCTCCTCGGTGGCCCTTGTGCCTCAGGCAGAGTCCTCTTCCTCTCCCTGTGATCCTAAATGTAAGCTTTAGGGGACTTTCATTTGGGTTAGAGGTTTGTTTTTAAATTTTTTAATTTATCTATTGATTTCAGTGTGGGTAGGGCTGGAGGACATGGGGAGAGAGAGAGAGAGATTGATTTACGTTCCACTTATTGATGCATTCATTGGTTGCTTGTTGTGCAATCCCTGACCAGGGATTGAACCCACAACCTTGACATGTTGGGATAACACTCTAGCCAACTGAGCAACCCGGCCAGGGGTTTATTTAAAAAAAAAAAAAAAGATGGCCGTTGTGTAAATATTCACCTCTCATCCCCTGCCTGTGAGACCCAGATAACAACATCTTATCTGTTTCCTTGTCTGGGTCATGCTGTTGCAAATTCCGCTCCTCAGAGCGACTGCCAGTGTCCCAGTTCCTGGCTCCGGGGAAGGTCTTGGTCACGGTTTCCCCCGCAGGCCTGGTGAAGACAGGAGAGGCTCCCGGCGTCAGCCTCCACAGTGCAGATAAATACATGCCATGCTCACCTCACAGCCCTGGTCTGCTTCCAATGCCTGAAGTGCTACTTACGACACTTCTGAAACATGAAGAAATAGTCATTTTCTGGAAAAGAGAAGTGAAAGTTCCCCAGAGAGTCAGGAAACCGCAAGGAAGAACAGAAAGAACAGAGAACGAAGCCGAGTAGCAGCCAGCGCCCAGGGCCATCAGGGGCCATAGAACAGAGGTGTCCACTCCTACAGACAGAGGGGGAACCCCACGCTGTCACAGGAAGGGGGCAGGGCTTCAGGTGAAGGCAGGAAGCTGTGGTCCTCTGACCTTGTGTTTGTGGAGTAGGCACAGGGCTGGCTCTGCTCAGTGACACGCCCCACATTAGCCCTGAGTCATTTCCCTGGTGTGTGTGTGTGTGTGTGTGTGAAACGGAGTTTTTGCTGTTTTTTGATGACATGACTGGGTGTCCCCCGTGTGAGCATGAGGTCAGCATTACCCATCCCTGCCTAGCACAACACTCAGCAGGTGCTGAGTCTGAGAGAGTGGACGCCATGGGGCAGGGGCAGCGGCCACTGGAGCCCCTGGTCAAACTGACTCCCAGGACAGCCCCGGAAAACCAGGGGGAGACCAGGTGTGGGAAGGGAGAGACTCCTACAAGAGTGGACAGTAGATACATACATAGACCAATGGTTACAAAGAAAGACACATAAACACTTTGATACATAGAGAGTAACATAGACACATAAAGACTTAGATACATGAATAGATACTTAGATACAGAGAGAAATACGTGGACAGTATCAGTAGGTCAGCCTGACTCCCAGGACAGTCCCAGAGAATCTGGGGGAGACCAGGTGTGTGAGGGGAGAGACTCTTACAAGAGTGGACAGTGGAGAAATCCTAATGATGACAAAGAGAGCTATGGACGCCATCTACTGACACTGGGGACTGTCACAGGCAGTGAAAGAGAATCAGCAGGAAAATATGAGAGGAAATTTAAATTGAGCATGCTTAAATATCTGTCAAAATAAAGAGGGATATCAAATATTTCAGGCAAGAATATAGATTATATTACACAAGAATAGGACTGTTGAGCAGACTTAGAAATTTTAGAGATGGACAATGCAACAGAATGAACGTAGCCAAAACATCTCTCCCATCCAGGACGAGACTCAGCTGAAGAAACACTGATGAAAGCAGAGTGTGATGGTGAGGAAATCTCCCGAATGCCAACCTGAGAGACCAGAAGTGGAGATTCGACATACTCGGGGACCAGACTGAGGAGGACAAACATCACATCTATCAACAGGCAGAAGGAAAGAAGTGAAAATGACACCTAGTAACAGTGCAGGAGATAAACAACCGAACGCTTTACAGGCTTCCGGAAAGACCCAGTCAGCGTTAGGATGCATATGTTTGAAAATAAAATCTGTGCCCTGGCTGGTGTGGCTCATGGATTGAGTGCCCACTCAGGAACCAAAGGGTTGCCGGTTCGATTCCCAGTCAGGGCACATGCCTGGGTTTCCAGCTAGGTCCCCAGTAGGGGGCGCAGGAGAGGCAACCACACACTGATGTTTCTCTCCCTCTCTTTCTCCCTCCCTTCTCCTCTCTCTAAAAATAAATAAATAAAATCTTTAAAAATGAGCAAGTAGGTAAAATAAGATTATGTGTCTGTTTATGTGCATTACACATGCTATTTTTTCTTTCCAAATCCCAGAAACTAACACAGTTACTTCCCATATGTGGGGGTAAAGAGTGCAGGGGAGAGAGTCAAGTGTTCCTCTCTGAGCACACCATTCTAGGCAGTTGGAGCTTCAGGAACCTGAACATATTCTACATATTCAGACCCAATAAAGTCATAAAAGAGGGAAAAACACACTCTGACATGAATATAAGCAAATAAAATTTAATATGAGCTAATTGATATTCAATCACCACAGCTGCATGATGAAACAAACAAAAAAAGGAAATCTATGAATTTTCTAGGAAATGAGTTTTCAAATAAGGAACACAGGTACAAGGTAAATGAACCTGTAACGTTACACCAGGTGGGAAGTACCTGTGTGGATGGACGCACACATCCTTCCTGAGACACAGTGGTCCGTACACAACAAAACCCCAGTAGCCGTGACTTCATATAACCCCAGGTCACTCTTTCTAAATATTGTTCCCAATGAAAGGGACCTGATACCCTGGGGGCCCCTGGTCCAGGGCAGGAGCACAGATGGGCCTGGGCTCCCTGTCCATCTACACAGTGCAACCGGGCCCAGCTGAGGAGGGCGGATGTCTCAGAAGGGGCAGGGGGAAAGGACCATCCCAGGACAAGTCTGGGAAGCTGAGCTGTATCTCGCAGGGAGGGCCCCCCCCCCTCCCAGCAGGAAGCAGGCACCTTGCAGGCAGAGCGCCTGCGCTGGAGGAGCCCCCTCCTCCCCGAGACAGGCTCAGCTCCGGAGCAGAGAGGGGCCGGCACCTCCCTGGGGAGGCGGAGCCTCAGGGAGAGCAAAGGGAGCCTCCCCTCCCCGTGAGCTGTCCCTGTGGGGACAGGGGAGGGCGGGAGTCTCCCTGCCCAGCGCTGCTCTGCGGGAGACCAGGTGACTGGCCCTCGTCCTGTCCTGAGTCCCGGCTGCACAGGGACCGAGCACCGGGGCAGCGCAGCCACACACCAAGCGTCTCAGAGTCAAGCCTGGTCCCCCAGACCCCGGAGCCCAGGGCGTGCCCGGCTGGGCTCCCCACTCTGGTGGCCGAGTTTGGAGGAAGTGTCAGGGGGCGAGGTCAGAGGCTTGTCAGGAAGCCTCTGTCCTGGCTTCCAGAAGCTCAGGGACGTCCTGAGACCCCAGAGAGTCGGACACCAGGCTCCCGAGACTCC
>PVKM010018946.1:0-24626 GCA_004027735.1 Carollia perspicillata | reverse complement strand
ATGGCAGTGGTAGAGTTATGAATAGGGCTAGGGTTAGGTTCATGTTTAGTGTTGGTGATAGGGCTACTTATAGGCTTATGCTAAAGTTGAAGTTAGGTTTAGGGTTAGATTTAGGGTTTCGTCTAAGGCTAGTTATAGTGTTCATGTAATAGTATGGTTAGGGTTAGGGTTAGTTCTATGATTATGGTTAGGTGCATGGTTGGGGCTACAGCTAGGCCTAGGGTTAGTTTTAACCCTAGTGTTTGGGTTAGAGCTAATATCAGGACTATTTTCGGTTTATGTTTAAGGTTAGGGACAGGACTTGGAGTAGCGATTGGTCTAGTGTTAGTGCTGGGGTAGGGTTACGGTTAGGGATCAGGTTCGGGTTCGGGTTCGGGCTAAGTTTAGGACTACGTTTAGGGTAAGAATTAGTTCAAGGGTTAGGGATAGACCGAGAGTTAGCCGTATGGCTATGGCCACAGGGAGGGTTATGATTAGGGCTCGGTTTAGGGCTAGGTCTAGAGTTAGGTCAAGGGCTACGAATAGGGCTAGGTTTAGGTTTAGAGTTAGTGTTATGTTAAGAGCTAAGGTTAGAGAAAGCTTTGTTCTAGGGCTAGGTCCAGGTCTAGAGCTGGGGTTAGGCTTAGGGTTAGGGTTAGGGTTAGGTTTAGGTTTATGCCTAGAGTTAGGGTTGGAAGTAGGGTAGGTGTTATGGTTAATATTAGTGTTCTGGCTAGAGATAGGGCTAGGGTTTATGTTTTTATTCAGGCTAGGAATAGGTTTAGGGCTACTGATAGGGCTATGGCGAGGTCAAGGATTAGGGCTAGGGTTAAGGCTACGGTTACAGTTATGTATAGGGCTAGTGGTAGAGCTAGGTCTAGAGCTAGGTCTAGGGCTAGGTTTAGGGTTTGAGTTAGGTTTAGGGCTAGGGTTAGATTTAGGGCTATCGTTCAATTTAGGGTTAAGTTTAGGGTTAGATTTTGGGCTATAGTTTGAAATAGGTTTAGGTTTAGGGTTAAGTATGGGCTAGGGTTAGGTTTTGGGGTAAAGTTGAGATTAGGGTTAGGGTTACGGCTATGCTTAGTGTTACTGCTATGGCGTATGGTTAGGGTTAGGGATAGTGCTAGGGATACTGTGAAGGTTACAGTTAGTGTTAGGGTTAACGCTATGGTTAGTGTTAGGGTTAGAGCCAGGGTAAGTCTAGTGTTAGTGTTAGTGTTTCAGTTCGGACTAAGGTTACGGTTAGGGTAAGGTTTAGGGTAAGGGTTAGATGAAGGGTTAGGTTAGGGCTAGGGGTAGGGCTAGGTCTATGACAAGGTAAAGGATTAGGAATAGGGCTAGAGTTAGGGCCAGGGCTATGTGTATTTTTAGGATTAAAGTTAGGTTTATGGCTACGGTTAGCTTCAGGTCTACTGTTGAGGTTAGATTTAAACTTACACTTAGCATTAGAGTGAGGTCTTGGGACAGGAATCGGGCTTGGGATGGAAGTAGGGCTAGTGTTAGGGCTAGGGTGGGGCTAGTGCTGGGGCTTTCCCTAGGTAAAGCGTTAGTGCTATGGATAACATTAGGTTTAGGGCTTGGGTTAGGGCTAATGCTAGGAGTAGGGCTAGGTTTAGGATTAGGGTTAGGGTTAGGGTTAGGGTTAATTGTAGGTTTAGGGTGAGCCTTTTAGTTAGGGCTAGCGTTGAGGTTAGGTTTAAGTTTAGGTTTTGGGTAGGTTTGGGTTAGGAGTAGAACTAGGATCAGTGTTAGTGTTAGGGCTAGGGTTCAGTTTACAGTTAGGTTTAGGGAAAAGCCTATGTTTAGGTTTAGTGTTAGCATTAGGGTTAGGGTTGGGGTTAGGGTTAGAGTTACCATTACAGTTTAGATTAGGGATAGTGTTAGAGATAGTGTGAGGTTCGGGCTAGGATTACTTTCAAGGGTAGGCTTAGTGTTAGGCTTAGGGCTATGGTGAGGATGAGGTTTATCTTTAGGCCTAGGGCTAGCGTTATGTTTAGGGGTAGGTTTAGGGCTAGGGTTTTTCTAAGGGCTAGGTTTACGCCTCTGACCAGGTTTATAGCTACTCTTAATGTTACGGTCTGGGTTAGATTCAGGGCAAGGCCAAGACATTGGGTTAAGTCTAGATTTAGGGTTAGAGCTAATGAGAGTGTTAGAGCTATGGTTAGTGTAAATTTCAGGGCTAGTTTACGGTTAGGATAAGGGCTAAGTATCGGGGTAAGGTCAGGGTCTGGGTCTATGGGTAGAGGCAAGGTTAGGCTCATGGTAAGGGTTAGGGGAAGGACTAGGACTACGCGTGGAGGTAGATTTTGGTTTAGGGTTAGGTTTAGGGCTACCGTTATGGTTGGAATTAGTGTTAGGTCTGGGTATAGCGTTAGTGTTATGGTTAGGAATATGGGTAGACCTAGGGCTTCGGTTAGGTTTATGGGTAGGTTTAGGGTGAAGAATTGTGCTAGGGCAAGTTTTAAGTTTAGCGAATGTGTTAGGTTTAGGTTTGGGATTACAGCGAGGGCTAAATCTTGTGTTAGGTTTTGGTTTAGGTTTGGGCTTAGGGTGAGGGTTAGTATTAGGTCTACAGCTAGTCCTTGGGTTGGTGTTAGGACTATGTTAGGGTTGAGGTTAGGGCTATGGTTATGTTTGGGGCCAGGGCTAGGGCTATGGCTAGGTCTAAGGATTGGTTTCAGGTTAGGGTTTGTGTTTGGGCTAAGGTTGGGCTAGTGTTAAGTTTAGCATTATAGTTAGGGCCAGGGATAGGGTTTGTGCAAGGGTTGAAGTGACTGCTAGGGCTATAGATAATGTTAGGATTCGCTTTTGGGCTAGAATTAGGGTTAGGTGTAGAATCAGAATTAGTTCAAAGTATTGGGATAGAGCTAGGATTAAGGCTATGCCTAAATCTAGGAGTAGGGCTATGGTTAGGGCTAGGGGTAGGGTGAAGTCAAGGATAATGGCTAAGGTTAAGTCTAGCGTTAAGGATAGTGTTAGGGCGAGAGACAGGGCTTGCGGTAAAGCCAGGTCTAGGGCTATTTTTATGGTTAAGGTAATGGCTAGGTCTATGGTTAATTCATGTCTAGGGTTTAGGTGATTGTTAGGGTGAGGGTTAGGATTAGAGGCAAGTTAAGGACTGTGGTTAGGGTTAGGGTTAGGTTTAGGTTTAAGGTTAGGGTTAGGGTGAGGTCCAAATTCTGGGGTAGTGCTTAGTGTTGGTTTTTGTTTAGACTTCGGGTTAGTTCTACGTTGAAAGTTAGGTTTAGGACTAGATTTAGGTTTAAGTTTAGGGTTAGCATTAGGGTTAGTGCTTGGGCTAAGGCGATGGCTATGTTTAGGGGTAAGTAAGTTTTAGTGTTAGGCTTTCGGTAAGAACTAGGGTGGTGCCTAAGGCTTGGATTATGTTCAGTGTTAGGCTTAGCTTTATGCTCATGTTAGGGGTAATGTTAGTCTTAGGTTTTGGGTTAGGTGTAGGGCTAGGTTTACAGCTGAGTTCAGGGTTAATGCTAGGGCTAGCATTAGGTTGAGGGTTTGGGTAAGGGCTAGGGTTAGACTCGGGTTCAAGTTTAGTTTTATTTCAACGGTTAGGTATAGTGGAAGGCTTAGTACTAGTGGTGGGGCTAGGGTTAGGACTAGGGCTTGACTTAAGGCTAGTGTTTAGGGCTAGGTGTAGGTCTAAATCTAGGGCTATGGTTTGTTTTAGGGCTTGGCTCAACTGCGATTAAGAATAGGGATAGGGTTAGGAAGAAGGGTAGAAGTAGTGCCAGGTTTAGTGTTAGGGGCAGGGCTACCATTAGAAGTATGTTTAGGGTAGGGCTAGCTTTAGGGTTAGGGATAAGACTTTGTGTAGGGTGAAGGCAAGAATTAGGGCTACCCTTAAGGCAAGCGTTAGGTTTGGGGTAAGAGCTACTCTTAGAGGAAAGGGTATATGTAGGGCTAGGGCTAGGTTTAGGTTTAAGGTGAGCATTAGGTTTAGGTTTAGGTCTAGGTCTGGAACTAGGGCTAAGGCTAGAGTTACATTTAGGGCTAGGGCTAGGACTAGGGATTGGGTGAGGCTAAAAATTAGGGCTAAGTTTAAAGCTAGCGGTAGGGTTAGGTTTGGGGCTAGTGTTAACTCTAGGGCTACATCTAGGAGTGGAGGTAGGATTATGGTTATTATTAGGGTTAGGGCTATAGATAGCATTATGTGTAGTGTTGAGGTTTGGGTTAGGGTTAGGTTTATGTTTAAGGTTAGGGATAGGGCTTGGAGTAGCGCTTGGACTAGTGTTAGTGTTGGGGTAGGGTTATGGTTAGGGCTCGGGTTCGTGCTATGTATAGGATTAGGTTTAAGGTAAGGCCTAGTTCAAGGGTTTGGGATAGACCTAGATTGTGCCCCATGTCTATGGACACAGGGAGGGTTATGATTATGGCTAGGTTTAGGGCTGGGTCTAGGTTTAGGACTAGGGCTACAAATACAGCTAGGTTTAGGGTTAGAGTTAGTGTTAATTTAAGGACTAGTTTTCTGGTAATGGTTCGTGATCGGGCTAGGGCTAGGGCTAGAGCTAGCATTAGGGTTAGGGTTAGGGTTAGGGTTAGGGTTAGGGTTAGGGTTAAGTTTAGGGTTATGCCTAGAGTTAGGGTTAGAGCTAGGGTAGGTGTTATGGTTAAGATTAATGTTATGGCTAGAGATAGGGCTAGGGTTTGTGTTAGTGTTCAGGCTAGGGTTAGGATTAGAGCTACATGTAGGTCTACGGTGAGGGCAAGGATTAGGGCTAGGGTTAAGGCTAGTGTTACTGTTATGTATAGGGCTAGTGGTAGAGCTAGGGCTAGAGCTAGGGCTAGGGGTAAGTTTAGGGTTTGAGTAAGGGTTAGGGCTAGGGTTAGGGTTAGGGCTATCGTTCAGTTTAGGGTTAGAGTTGGGGCTATAGTTCGGATTAGATTTGGGTTTAGGTTTAACGATGGGCTAGGGTTAGGTTTTGGGGTAAAGTTGAGGTTAGTGTTAGGGTTACAGCTATGGTTAGTGTTACTTCTATGGAATATGGTTAGTGTTAGGTTTAGTTCTAGGGGTACTGTGAGGGTTAGAGTTAGTGTTAGGGTTAACGCTACGGTTACTGTTAGGGTTAGAGCCAGGGTAAGTCTAGTGTTAGGATTAGTGTTTCGGTTCAGACTAAGGTTATTGTGAGGGTTAGGTTTTGGGTAAGGTTTAGATAAAAGGTTAGGGTTAGGGTTAGGGGTAGGGCTAGGTCTAAGACAAGGTAAAGGATTAAGGATAGGTTTACGGCAGGGTTAGGGGCAGGGATATGTGTATTTTGGGGGTTTGCGTGAGAGTTATGGCTATGGTAAGCTTCAGGTCTATGGTTGAGTTTAAGTTTAGGCTTAGAGTTAGCATTAATTTGAGGGCTCGGGACAGGGATAGGGCTTGAGGTGGAAGTAGGGCTAGTGTTAGGGCTATGATCGGGAACTGCTGGGGCTTACCCTAGGTAAAGAGTTAGTGCTATGGCTAACATTAGGTTTAGGGCTTGGTTTAGGGCTAATGCTATGAGTAGGGCTAGGTTTAGGATTTGGGTTAGGGTTAGGGTTTGGGTTAGGGTTAAATTCAGCATTTTAGTTAGGGCTAGTGTTGAGGTTTGGGTTAAGTTTAGATTTTGGGTATGTTTGGGTCTGGGTTAGGTTTAGGATCAGTGTTAGTTTAGGGCTGGGTTTCGGTTTAGGGTTAGGTTTAGGGAAAGGACTATGGTTAGGTTTAGTGTTAGCGTTAGTGTCATGGTTGGGATTAGGGTTAGAGTTATGGTTATGATTTGGATTAGGGATAGTGCTAGAGTTAGAGTTAGGTCCAGGCCAGGATCTTTTTAAGGTTAGGCTTAGTGTTAGGATTAGGACTATGGTGAGGATGATGTTTATGTTTAGGCCTAGGGCTAGTGTTATGGTTAGGGCTACGATTAGGGCTAGATTGTGTCTAAGGCCTAGGTTTAAGCCTCGGACCAGGTTAATGTCTACTGTTAAGGTTAGGGTTTGGGGTAGGTTTAGGGCTGGGCCAAGGCGTTGGGTTAAGTCTAGATTTAGGACTAGGGCTAATGAGAGGGCTAGAGCTATGGTTAGTGTTAAATTCACGGCTAGTTTACTGCTAGGGTTAGGGCTATGGATCGGGGTAGGTCAATGCCTAGGTCTACAGGTAGCGGTAAGTTTAGGCTCATGGTAAGGATTAGGGAAAGGACTAGGACTAGGTGTAGAGCTAGGTTTTGGTTTAGGGTTCGGGTTAGGGCTAGCGTTACGGTTGTTGTTAGTGTTAGGTCAAGGTATAGAGTTAGTGTTAGGGTTAGGACTATGGGTAGCGCTAGGGCTTCGGTTAGGTTTAAGGGTAGGTTTAGGGTTAAGAATTGTGCTAGGGGAAGTTTTAAGGTTAATGAATGTGTTAGGTTTATGGCTAGGATTACACCTAGGTCCAAATCTTGTGTTAGGCTTTGGTAAGGGTTGGGCTTAGGGTGAGGGTTAGGATTAGGTCTACAGCTAGGGCCTGGGTTAGTGTTAGGTCTATGTTAGGGTTGAGGTTAGGGCTATGTTTATGTTAAGGACAGGGTTAGGGCTATGCGTAGGGTAGGGATTCGTTTAAGGTTAGGGTTTGTATTTGGGCTAAGGTTAGGTCTAGTGTTAAATATAGGATAATGGTTAGCGCTAGGGATAGGGTTTGTGCAAGGGTTGAATCAAGTGCAATGGCTCTGGATACAGTTACGCTTCGCTTTTGGGATAGAATTAGGGTTAGGGATAGTGTCAGAGTTAGTTCAAAGTATTGGGATAGAGCTAGGGTTAGGGCTATGTCTAAAGCTAGGTGAAGGGCTATGGTTAGGGCTAGGGTTAGGGTGAAGTCAAGGATGATGGCTAAGGTTAAGTCTAGCATTAGGAATAGTGTTAGGGCGAGAGTTAGGGGTTGTGGTAAAGCAAGGTCTAGAGCTATTTTTTTGGTTAAGGTATTGGCGAGGGCTATGGTTAATTCATGTCTAGGTTTGAGTTAAGGTTAGGGTTATGGTTAGGGTTAGAGGCAAGGTAAGGGCTAGGGTTATGGTTAGGTTTAGGTTTAGGTTTAGGATTAGGGTTAGAGTGAGGTCCAACATTAGGGGTAGTGCTTAGTGTTGGTTTCTTTTTTGAGTTTGGGTTAGGGCTAGGTTGAAGTTTAGGTTTAGGACTAGATTTAGGTTTAAGGTTATGGTTAGCATTAGGTTTAGTCCTAGGGCTAAGGCGTTGGCTAGGTTTAGGGTTAAGTTTAGACTTAGTTTTAGGCTTTGGCCAGGAACTAGGGTGGTGCCTAAAGCTTGGATTTGGTTCAGTGTTAGGCTTAGCTTTATGCTCATGTTAGAGGTAATGTTAAATTTAGGTTTAGGGTTAGGTATAGGGCTAGCTTTACGGCTGTGTTTAGGGTTAATGCTAGGGCTACCATTAGGTTTATGGTTCGGGTCAGGGCTAGGGTTAGAGTCAGGTTCAAGTTTAGTTTTAGTTCAAGGGTTAGGTTTAGCAGAAGGCTTAGGACTAGTGCTAGGGCTAGGGTTAGGAGGAGGCTTGAGTTAAGGCTAGTGTTTAGGGCTAGGTTTAGGGCTATTTGTATTGCTATGGCTTTGTTTAGGGCTAGGGCTCAACTAGGATTAAGGTTAGGGATAGGGTTAGAAGAGGGGTCGAAGTAGTTCCAGGTTTAGTGTTAGGGGCAAGGCTAGCATTAGGGGTATGCTTCGGGTTTGGCTAGCTTTAGGGTTAAAGGTAGGATTAGGTTTAGGGCGAAGGCAAGAATTAGTGCTACGCTTAAGGCTAGGGTTAGGTTTGGGGTAAGAGCTGCTCTTAGAGCAAAGGCTATATGCAGGGCTAGGCCTAGGTTTACATTTAGGTTTAGAGTTAGGGTTAGGGTTAGGTATAGGACTAGGGCTAGAACTATGGCTAAGTCTAGAGTTACGTTTAAGGCTAGGGCTACGACTAGGGATTGGGCGAGGCTAAGAATTGAGGCTTAGGTTAAAGCTAGCGGTAGGGTTAGGTTTGGAGTTAGTGTTAACTCTAGGGCTACTTCTAGGACTGGAGCTACGATTACTGTTACTGTTAGGGTTAGGGCTATGGATAGCATTATGTGTAGGGTTGAGATTTGAGTTAGGGTTAGGTTTATGTTTATGGTTAGATCCAGGGCTAAGTCTACAGCTCAGGCTAGTGTTAGGTTTAGGATTAGGGTTAAGGTTATCTTTAGGGCAAGGGCTAATGCTAAGTTTAACCCTAATATTAGGATTACTGTTAGTGATATTGCTAGGGTCAGGGCTAGTACTAGGTTTAGTGTTTTTTCTAGGGCTGGGTTTCCGGTTGGGGTTTTGGTTCATGCTAGGGTTAGCTTTATGTTTAGATTAAGGGAAGGGGTAGTTCAAGTGTTAGGGACAGCAGTAGTGTTAGGGCTAAGACTATGGTTAGGCTTGGGTTAGGGCTACGGCGATGAGTAGGGCTGGTGTTAGGGTTAGTTATATGTTTAGATTTATGGCTTGGAGAGGGTTAGGAATTGGTTTAGTTTTCAGTTTAGGGCTAGGGCTAAGGCTAGGGGTAGCTTAGCATTAATATTAGTTTCAAAACTATACCTTGTGCTGGAGATTGTTCTAGGGTTAGTGTTAGTGTTATATTTACTGTTAGGAACATGGCTAGAGTTAGTGCTAGGACTACGGCAAGGATGAGATGAAGGATTATTTCTAGGGTTTAGGCTAGGTTTAGGGCTAGGTTTACAACTACAGGTAGATGTATAGCTAGGACTAGGTTAAGGGTTACTGTTAGGAATAAAGCTACACATAGGTTTAGGCCTGGAGTTGAGATTGGGGTTAGGGTTGGCTTTAGGGTTTGTTCTAATTCTAGGTATAGGGTGAGTGTAAGACCTGTGGTTTAGGGTTAGGTTTAGGATTAGGTCTATGATTATGGTTATAGCAGTGGTAGATTTATGAATAGGGCTAGGGCTAGGTTTATGTTTAGTGTTGGTGATAGTGATATGTATAGTTTTATGGTAGAGTTGAGGTTAATGTTTGTGTTAGGTTTAGGGTTTGGTCTAGGGCTAGTTATAGTGTTTATGTAAGAGCTATAGTTAGTGTAAGGGTTACTTGTATGGTTATGTTTAGGGCCATGGCTAGGGCTTCAGCTAGTCCTAGGGTTAGGTTTAACCTCAGTAGTAGGGTTAGGGCTAATATCACGACTAGTGTTAGGTTTATGTTTAAGGTTAGGGATAGGTCTTGGAGTATCGCTTGGTCTAGTGTTAGTGCTTGGGTAGGGTTACGGTTAGGGTTCGGGGTCGGGCAAGGTTTAGGATTAGGTTTAGGGTAAGGCCTAGTTCAAGGGTTTTGGATAGACCTATATTTAGCCCTATGGCTATGGACAAAGGTTGGGTAATGATTAGGGCTACTTTTAGGGCTAGGTCTAGTATTAGGACTAGGACTACAAATAGGGCTAGGTTTAGGGTTATAGTTTGTTTTAAGTTAAGGGCTAGGGTTAGGGTAACGGTTCGTGCTAGGGTTGGGGCTAGGGCTAGGGCTAGCGTTAGTGTAGGGTTATGCCTAGTGTTCGGCTTAGAGCTAGGGTAGGGGTTATAATTAAGATTAATATTAAGGCTAGAGATAGGGCTAGGGTTTGTGTTAGTGTTAAGGCTAGGCTTAGGATTACGGCTACTTGTAGGTCTATGTTGAGGGCAAGGTTTAAGGCTAGGGTTAAGGCTAGGGTTACTGTTATGTATCGGGCCAGTGGTAGAGCTAAGGCTAGAGCTAGGGCTAGATTTAGGGTTTGAGTTAGGGTTAGAGCTAGGTTTAGGGTTAGGGCTATCATTCAGTTTAGAATTAGAGTTGGGTCTATAGTTCGGATTAGGTTTAGGTTTAGGTTTTTCGATGGGCTAGATTTAGGTTTTGGGGTAAAGTTGAGGTTAGGGTTGGGGTTACCCCTATGGTTAGTGTTACTGCTATGGGGTATGGTTAGGGTTAGGTTTAGTGTTAGGGTTACCGTTAGGGTTACAGTTAGTGTTAGGGTTAATGCTATGGTTAGTGTTAGAGGTAGAGCCAGGGTAAGTCTAGTGATAGGGTAGTGTTTCGGTTTGGGCTAGGGTCATGGTTAGGGATAGGTTAAGGGTAAGGTTTAGATGAAGGGTTAGGGTTATGGTTAGGTGTACGGGTAGGGCTAGGTCTACGACAAGGTAAAGGATTAGGTATAGGTTTAGGGCTAGGGTTAGGGCCATGGCAATGTGTATTTTTAGGGTTCCAGTAAAGGTTATGACTATGGTTAGCTTCAGGTCTACGGTTAAGTTACGTTTAGGTTTAGATTTAGCGTTAGAGTGAGAGCTCAGGTCAGGGAAAGGGCTTGGGGTGGAAGTAGGGCTAGTGTAAGGGCTAGGGTCGGGCTAGTGCTGGGACTTTCCCTAGGTAAAGGGTTAGTGCTATGGCTAACATCAGGTTTAGGGCTTGGGTTATGGCTAATGCTAGGAGTAGGGCTAGACTTAGGGTTAGGGTTAGGGTGGGTGTAGGTTTAGGGTTAGGGTCAGCCTTTTAGTAATGGCTACCATTGATGTTAGGGTTAAGTTTAGCTTTTTGTACGGGTTAGGATCAGTGTTAGGGTTAGGACTTGGGTTCATTTCAGGGTTAGGTTTAGGGAAAGGCCTATGGTTAGGTTTATTGTTAGCGTTACGGTTAGGTTTGGAGTTAGTGTTAGAGTTACGGTTACGGTTTGGACTAGGGATAGTGCTAGATTTAGAGTCAGGTTCGGGCTAGGATCACTTTTAAGGGTAGGCTTAGTGTTAGTGTTAGGGATATGGTGAGGATGAGGTTTATGGTTAGGCCTAGCGCTAACATTATGGTTAGGGCTAGGATTAGGACTAGGGTTTCTCTGAGGCTAGGTTTAAGCCTCGGACCAGGTTGATGGCTAATGTCAATGTTAGGGCTTGTGTTAGGTTCAGGGCTAGGCCAAGACTTTGGGTTAATTCTAGATTTAGTGCTAGGGCTAATGAGAGGGTTAGAGCTATGGTTAGTGTTAGTTTCTGGGTTAGTTTAAATATAGGGTTAAGGCTACGCATCGGGGTAGGTAAGGGCCTAGGTCTACAGGTGGTGTTAAGGTTAGGCTCATGGTAAGTGTTAGGGGAAGGACTAGGACTAGGCGTTGAGCAAGGTTTTGGTTTATGTTTTGGTTTAGGGCTAGCGTTATGGTTGGAGTTAGAGTTAGGACTTGGTATAGGGTTACTATTAGGGTTAGGACTATGGGTAGGGCTAGGGTTTTGGTTAGGTTTACGGGTAGGTTTAGGGTTAAGAATTGTGCTAGGGCAAGTTTTAAGATTAGCGAATGTGTTAGGTGTAGTGCTAGGATTATGCTAGGGCTAAATCTTGTGTTAGGGTTTGTTTTAGGGTTGGGCTTAGGGTGAGGGTTAGGATTTGTCTATAGCTAGGTCTTGGGTTAGTGTTAGGACTATGATAGGGTTGAGGTTAGTTCTATGGTTATGTTTATGGTCAGGGCTAGGGCTATGGCTTGCGCTAGGGATTTGTTTAAGTTGAGGGTTTCTGTTTGGGCTAAGGTTAGGTTTAGTGTTAAGTTTAGGTTTATGGTTAGTGCTAGGGATAGGGTTTGTGCAAGGGTTGAAGTGACTGCTAGGACTATGGATACAGTTAGGATTTGCTTTTGGGCTAGAATTAGGGTTAGGGATAGGTGCAGAATTAGTTCAAAATATTGGGAAAAAATCTATGGTTAGCGCTATGTCTAAAGCTAGGTGTAGAGCTATGGTTAGGGCTAGGGTTAGGTTGAAGTCAAGGATAATGGCTAGCTTTAAGTCTAGCGTTAGGGATAGTGTTAGGGTGAGAGATAGAGCTTGTGGTAAAGACAGGTCTAGGGCTATTTTTCTGGTTAAGGTAATGGCGAGGGCTATGGTTAATTCATGTCTAGGGTTGAGTTTAGGGTTAGGGTTATGTTTAAGTTTAGAGGCAAGGTAATTGCTAGCGTTAGGGTTAGGGTTAGATTTAGGTTTAGGGTAGAGTTAGGCTTAGGGTGAGGTCCAATGTTAGGGGTAGTGCTTAGTGTTGGTTTCTGTTTAGAGTTCATGTTAGGTCTAGGTTGAAGGTTAGGTTTAGGATTAATTTTTGGTTTAAGTTTAGGGTTAGCATTAGGGTTAGGGCTAGGGCTAAGGCGATGGCTAGGTTTAGGGTTAAGGTTACACTTAGTGTTAGGCTTTGAGCAAGAACTAGCGTGGGGCCTAAAGCTTGATTTAGCTTCAATTTTAGGCTTAGCTCTAGGGGTCATGTTAGAGCTAATGTTAGACTTACGTTTAGGGTTACGTGTAGGGCTAGGTTTACGGGTGAGTTTAGCGTAAATGCTAGGGCTACCACTAGGTTTAGGGTTCGGGTCAGGGCTAGGGTTACAGTTGGGTTCAGGGTTAGTTTTAGTTCAAGGGTTAGGATGAGCGGAATGCTTAGGACTAGTGCTAGGACTAGGGTTAGGACTAGGGCTTGAGTTAAGATTAGTGTTTAGGGCTAGTGTAAGGCTAGATCTAGGTCTGTGGCTTGGTTTAGGGCTAGGACTCAACTAGGATTAAGGTTAGTGATAGGGTAAGGAAGAGGGTAGAAGTAGTGCCAGGTTTAGTGTTAGGGGCAGGGCTAGCATTAGAGGTATGTTTAGGGTAGCGCTAGCTCTAGGGTTAGGGATAGGATTAGGTTTAGGGTGAAGCCAAGAATTAGGGCTACGCTTAAGGTAGGGTTAGGTTTAGGGTAAGAGTTACTATGTTACTAAGGTTAAATGTAGGGCTAGGGCTAGGTTTAGGTTTAGGGTTAGTGTTAGGGCTAGGGTTAGGGTTAAGTCTAGGGCTAGAACTAGAGATAAGGCTAGGGTTACGTTTAGGGCTAGGACTAGTACTAGGGATTGGGCCAGGGTAAGGATTAGAGCTAAAGTTAAAACTAGCGGTAGGGTTAGGTTTGCCGTATAGGTTTAGTGTTAGGGTTAGGACTATGGGTAGGGCTAGGGCTTCAGTTAGGTTAATGGGTAGGTTTAGGGTTCAGAATTGAGCTAGGGGAAGTTTTAAGGTTAGCGAATGTGTTAGGTTCAGGGCTAGGATTACGCCTAGGGCCAAATTTTGTGTTAGTATTTGGTTTAGGGTTGGGCTTAGGGTGAGGGTTAGGATTATGTCTACAGCTAGGTCTTGGATTAGTGTTAGGACTATATTATGGTTGAGGTTAGGGCTATGGTTATGTTTAGGGCCAGGGCTAGGTCTATGGCTAGAGCTAGAGATTGGTTTAAGGTTAGGGTTTGTGCTTGGGCTAAGGATAGGGCTAGTGTTACATTTAGGATAATGGTTAGCGCTAGGGATATGATTTGTGCAAGGGTTGAATTGACTGCTAGGGATATGGATACAGTTAGGATTTGCTTTTCTTCTAGAATTATGGTTAGGATAGGGCCAGAAGTAGTTCAAAGTTTTGAGGTAGATCTAGGGTTAGGGCTATGGCTAAAGCTAGGTGTAGGGCTATGGTTAGGGCTAGAGTTAGGGTGAAGTCAAGGATAATGGCTAGCTTTAAGTCTAGCGTTAGGGATAGTGTTAGCGGGAGAGATAGGGCTTGTGGTACAACCAGGTCTAGGGCTATTTTTATGGTTAAAGTAATGGCTAAGGCTATGGTTAATTCATGTCTAGGGTTCAGTTTAGGGTTAGGGTTATGGTTAGAGTTGGAGGCAAGTTAAGTGCTAGGGGTAGGGTTAGGGTTAGGTTTAAGTTTAGGGTTAGGGTTCGGGTTAGGGGTAGGTCCAACACTAGGGGTAGTGCTTAGTGTTGGTTTCTGTATAGATTTCGTGTTAGGGCTTGTTTGAAGGTTAGGTTTACGACTAGATTTAGGTTTAAATTTAGGGTTGGCATTAGGGTTAATGATATGGCTAAGGCGATAGGTAGGTTTAGGGTTAAGGTTGGACTTACTGCTAGGCTTTGGACAAGAACTAGGGTAGTTCCTAAGGCTTGGATTAGTGTCAGTGTTACACTTATCTTTATGCTCATGTTAGAGCTAATGTTAGACTTAGATTTAGGGCTAGGTGTAGGGCTAGGTTTACTGCTTAGTTTATTGTTAATGCTAGGGCTACCATTAGGTTTAGGTTTTGGGTCAGGGCTAGGGTTATAGTCAGGTTCAGGGTTAGTTTAATTTCAACGGATAGGATTAGCGGAAGGGTTAGGACTAGTGCTAGTGCTAGGGTTAGGTCTAGGCTTGAGTTAAGGCTAGTGTTTAGGGCTAGGTGTAGGCCTTGATCTAGGTCTATGGCTTATTTTAGGGCTCTTCTCAACTAGGATTAAGGTTAGGGATAGGGTTAGGAAGAGCTGTAGAAGTAGTGCCAGGTTTAGTGTTAGGGGCAGGGCTAGCATTAGGGGTATGTTTCGGGTAGGGCTAGCTTTAGGGTTAGGGATAAGATTAGGTTTAGGGTGAAGGCAAGAATTAGGGCTATACTTAAGGCTAGGGTTAGGATTAGAGTAAGAGCTACTCTTAGAGCTAAGGCTATATGCAGGGCTCGGACTAGCTTTAGGTTCAGGGTTGGAGTTAGGGTTAGGGTTAGGGTTAGGGTTAGGGTTAGGGTAGGGGCAGAACTAGGGCTAAGCCTAGTGTTACGTTTAGGACTAGGGCTAGGACTTGGGGTGGGCGAGGGTAAGGATTAGGGCTAAGGTTAAAGCTAGCTGTAATGTTAGGTTGGGGCCAGTGTTAACTCTAGGGCTACATGTAGGACTGGAGCTAGGATTACAGTTATTGTTAGGGTTAGGCATATGGATTGCATTATGTCTATGTTTGAGGTTTGGGTTAGGGTTAGGTTTATCTTTATGGTTAGGTACATGGCTAGGCCTACGACTCAGGCTAGAGTTAGGTTTAGTGTTAGGGTTAGGTTTAGGGCTAAGAGTAATGCTAAGGTTAATGCTAGGTTTATGATGAGAGTTAGTTATAGCGCTAGGGCTAGTGCTAGGGCTAGTTCTACGTTAATGTTTTTTCCTGGGCAGGGTTAAATTTGGAGTTTTGGTTCGTGCTAGGGTTCGTTTTAGGTTTAGATTAAGGGAAAGGATTTGTTGAAGTGTTAGGGAGAGCGGTAGTTTTAGTGCTAAGATTAGGGTTCGGCTTGGTTTAGGGCTACGGCTACGAAAAGGGCTGGTGTTAGGGTTAGTTTTATGTTTAGGTTTATGGCTTGGTGAGGGTTAGGAATTGTATTAGGTTTCGGTTTTGGGCTAGTGCTAGTGATAGGGGTAGCTTAGCGTTAACGTTAGTTTTAAAGCTATACCTTAAGCTGAGATGGTGGTAGGGTTACAGTTAGTGTTATGTTTACTACAGGAGTATGGCTAGGGTTAGTGCTAGGACTACGGCAAGGACGAGGTGAAAGATTTTGGCTAGGGTTTAGGCAAGGTTTAGAGGTAGGGTAGAGCTACGTGTAGATCTATAGCTAGGGCTAGGTTAAGGGTCACAGTTAGGATTAAAGCTACATATAGGTTTAGGGCTGGAGTTGAGTTTGGGGTTGGGGTTCGCTTTAGGGTTTGGTCTAGTTCTAGGTATAGGGTTAGTGTAAGGACTGTGGGTAATGGTTAGCATTAGGATTCAGTCTATGTTTATGGTTATGGCAGTGGTAGAGCTATGAATAGGGCTATGCCTAGGTTTTTGTTTAGTGTTGGTGATAGGGCTACGTATAGGGTTATGGTAGAGTTGAGGTTATGGTTAGTGTTAAAGTTTAGGGTTTAGTCTAGGGCTAGTTATAGTGTTTGTGTAAGGACTATGGTTAGGGTTAGAGTTAATTCTATGGTTATGGTTAGGGCCAAAGCTAGGTCTAAACCTAGGGCTAGGGTTAGGTTTAACACTAGTGTTAGGGTTAGGGCTAATGTCAGGACTAGTGTTAGGTTTATGTTTAAGGTTAAGGATAGGTCTTGGCATAGCACTTTGTCTAGTTTTACTGCTGAGGTAGGGTTACGGTTAGGGTTTGGAATCGGGTTTGGGTTCGGGCTAGGTTTATGATTAGGTTTAGGGTAAGGATAGTTCAAGGGTTCAGGATAGAGCTAGAGTTACCCCTGTGGCTATAAACACAGGGAGGGTTATGATTAAGGCTAGTTTTATGGCTATTTCTAGGTTTAGGACTAGGGCTTCGATTAGGGCTAGGTTTAGGGTTAGAGTTAGTGTTATGTTAAGGTGTAGGGGTAGGGTAACATTTCGTGCTAGGGCTAGGGCTAAGGCTAGGGTTTGGGGTAGGGTTAGGGTTAGGGTTAGGGTTAGGATTATTAATAGAGTTAGGGTTAGAGTTAGGTTAAGTGTTATTGTTAAGATTAGTGTTAGGGCTAGAGATAGGTCTAGGGTTTGTGTTAGTGTTCGATCTAGGGTTAGGATTAGGGCTACTTGTAGGGCTAAGGTAAGGGCAAAAATTATGGCTAGGGTTAAGACTAGGGTTACTGTTATGTATAGAGCTAGTGGTAGAGCTAGGTATAGAGCTAGGTCTAGGGCTATGTTTAGGGTTTGAGTTAGGGTTGGGATTAGGGTTAGGGCTATCGTTCAGTTTAGGGTTAAGTTTATGTTTAGAGTTGGGGATATAGTTCCGATTAGGTTTAGGTTTAGAGTTAAGGATGGGCTAGGGCTAGGTTTTGGGTAAAGTTGAGGTTAGGGTTATGGTTACGGCCCTGGTTAGTGTTATTGCTATGGGGTATGGTTAGGGTTAGGGTTAGTGTGAGGGTTACAGTTAGTGTTAGGGTTAACACTACTGTTAGTTTTAGGGTTAGAGCCAGGGTATGTCTAGTGTTAGGGTTAGTGTTTTGATTCGGGCTAGGGTTACGGTTAGGGTTATGTTTAGGGTAAGGGTTAGATGAAGGGTTAAGTTAGGGCTAGTGGCAGGGCTAGGTGTACAACAAGGTAAAGGATTAGGGATAGGTATAGGGCTATGGTTAGGGTCAGGTTATGTGTATTTTTAGGGTTCGAGTTAGGGTTATGGCTACGGTTAGCTTCAGGTTTATGGTTGAGGTTGGGTATAGGCTTAGATTTAGCATTAAGGTGAGGACTCGGGACAGTGATAGGGCTTGACGGGGAAGTAGGGCTAGTGTTAGGGCTAGGGTGGGGCTAGTGCTGGGCCTTTCCCTAGGTAAAGAGTTAGTGCTATGGCTAACATTAGGTTTAGGGCTTGGGTTAGGGCTAATGCTAGGAGTCGGGCTAGGTGTAGGATTAGGGTTAAGGTTAGGTGTAGGGTTAGGGTCAGTGTTATAATTACGGCTAGCATTGAGGTTACGGTTAAGTTTAGGTTTTGGGTAGGTTCGGGTTAGGGTTAGGTTTAGGATCAGTGTTATGTTTAGGGCTACGGTTCGGTTTAGGGTTAGGTTCAGGGAAAGGCTTATGGTTTGGTTTAGTGTTGTGTTAGGGTTAGGGTTGGGGTTAGGGTTAGAGTTACGGTTACGGTTTGCACTAGGGATAGTGCTAGATTTAGAGTTAGGTTCGGGCTAGGATCACTTTTAAGGGTAGGCTTAGTGTTAGGGTTAGGCATATGGTGAGGATTAGGTTTATGGTTAGGCCTAGCGCTAGCATTATTGTTAGGGCTAGGATTAGATCTAGGGTTTCTCTAAGGGCTAGGTTTGAGTCTCAGACCAGGTTTATGGATACTGTTAATGTTAGGTTTTCGGTAAGGTTCAAGGTTGGGCCAAGACTTTGGGTGAAGTCTAGATTTAGGGCTAGGGCTAATGAGAGTGTTAGTGCTTTGGTTAGTGTTAATTTCAGAGCTAGCTTTCTGCTAGGGTAAGGTCTAAGCATCGGGGTAGGTCAGGGCCTCGGTCTACGGGCAGTGGTAAGGTTAGGCTCATGGTAAGGGTTAGGGGAAGGACTAGGACTAGGCATAGAGCTAGGTTTTGGTGTAGAATTTGGTTAAGTGCTAGTGTTACTGTTGGAGTTAGTGTTAAGTCTTGGTATAGGGTTAGTGTTAGATTTAGGACTATGGGTACGGCTAGGGCTTAGGTAAGGTTTACGGGTCGGTTTAGGGTTAAGAATTGTGCCAGGGCAAGTGTTAAGTTTAGTGAATGTTTTAGGTTTAGCGCTAGGATTGCTGTTTGGGCTAAATCTTGTGTTAGGTTTTGGTTTATGGTTGGGCTTAAGGTGAGGGTTAGGATTAGGTCTGCAGCTAGGTTTGGGTTAGTGTTAGGACTATATTAGGGTTGAGGTTAGGGCTATGGTTATGTTAAGGGCCAGTGCTAGGGCTATGGCTAGGTATAAGGATTGGTTAAGTTTAGGGTTTTTGTTTGGGCTAAGGTTAGGACTAGTGTTAAGTTTAGCATTATGATTAGCGCTAGGGATAGGGTTTGTGCAAGGGTTGAAGTCACTGCTAGGGCTATGGATACAGTTAGGATTTGCTTTTGTGCTAGAATTAGGGTTAGGGATAGGGTCAGAATTAGTTCAAAGTTTTGGGATAGAGCTAGCATTAGGGCTATGGCTAAAGCTAGGTGTAGGGCTATGGTTAGGTCCAGGGTTACATTGAAGTCAAGGATGATGGCTAAGGTTAAGTCTTGCGTTAGGGATAGTGTTAGGGCGAGAGATTGGGCTTGTGGTAAAGCCAGGTCTAGGGCTATTTTTATCATTAAGGTAATGGCTAAGGCTGTAGTTAATTCAAGTCTAGGGTTGAGTTTAGGGTTAGGGTTAGGTTTAGGGTTAGAGGCAAAGTAAGTGCTAGGGTTAGGGTTAGGGTTAGGTTTAGGTTTAGGGTTAGGGATAGGATTAGGGTTAAAGTGAGGTCCAAATTTCGGGGTAGTGGTTAGTGTTGGTTTCTGTTTAGAGTTCAGGTTAGGGCTAGGTTGAAGGTTAGGTTTAGCACTAGATTTAAGTTTAAGTTTAGGGTTAGGATTAGGTTTAGGACTAGGGCTAATGCGATGGCTAGGTTTAGGATTAATTTTAGATTTAGTGTTAGGCTTTGAGCAAGAACTAGGGTGGTCCCTAAGGCTTGGATTAGGTTCAGTGTTAGGCTTAGCTTTAGGGCTCATGTTAGAGCTAATGTTAGACTTAGGTTTAGGGTTAGGTGTAGGGCTATGTTTACGGATGAGTTTATGGTTATTGCTTGGGCTGCCATTAGGTTTAGGGTTTGGATCAGGGCTAGGGTTAGAGTCAGGTTTAGGGTTAGTTTTAGTTCAAGGTTTAGGATTATCGGAAGGCTTAGGACTGGTGCTAGGACTAGTGTTAGGACTAGGGCTTGCGTTAAGGCTAGTGTTTAGGTCTAGGTGTAGGGCCAGATCTAGGTCTATGGCTTGATTTAGGGCTAGGGCTCTACTAGGACTAAGTTTAGGGATAGGGTTAGGAAGTGGGGTGGAAGTAGTGCCAGGTTTAGTGTTAGGGGCAGGGCTAGCATTAGGGGTATGTTTCTGGTAAGGCTAGCTTTAGGATTTGGGATAAGATTAGGTTTGGGGAGAAGGCAAGAATTAGGGCTACGCTAAAGGCTAGGGTTAGGTTTGAGGTAAGAGCTACTCTTAGAGCAAAGGTTCTATGCAGGGCTAGGTCTAGGTTTAGGTTTAGGGTTAGGTTTAGGGTTAGGGTTAGGGCTAGGGTTAGTGTTAGGACTACGGCTAGAACTAAGGCTAAGGCTTGAGTTATGTTTAGGGCTAGGGCTAGGACTACGGATTGGGCGAGTGTAAGGATTAGGTCTAAGGTTAAAGCTAGCGGTAGGGTTAGGTTTGGGGATAGTGTTAACTCTAGGGCTACATCTAGGCCTGGATCTAGGATTACGGTTAGTGTTAGGGTTAGGGCTATGGATAGCATTATGTGTAGGGTTGAACTTTGGGTTAGCGTTAGGGTTAGGTTTATAGTTAGATCCACGGCTAGGTCTACTGCTCAGCCTAGAGTTTGGTGTAGGGTTAGGGTTAGGTTTAGGTTTAGGGGTAGGGCTAATGCTAAGGTTAATGCTGGTGATAGAATTAGTGCTAGTGATAGTGCTAGGTCTAGGACTAGATCTAGGTTTAGTGTTTTTTCTAGGGCTGGGTTTACGGTTCGGGTTTTTATTCGTGATTGGGTTAGTTTTAGGTTTAGTAAGGGAAAAAGTTTGTTCAAGTATTGGGGAATGCGGCAGTATTAGGGCTAAGACTAGGGTTAGGCTTGGGTTAGGGCTACAGCTATGAGTAGGGCTGGTGTTAGGTTTAGTTATATATTTAGGTTTATGGCTTGGTGAGGGTTAGGAATAGGGTTAGGTTTTGGTTTAGGGCTAGGGGTAAGACTAGGAGTAGCTTAGCGTTAATGTTAGTTTTAAAGCTATACCTTGGCCTGGATTTGGTGCTGGGGTTAGGTTTAGCGTTATGTTTACTGGTAGGAATATGGCTAGGGTTAGTGCTGGGACTACAGCAAGAATGAGGTGAAGGATTGTGGCAGGGTTTAGGCTAGGTTTAGGGTTAGGTTTAGAGCTATGGGTGGATGTATAGCTAGAGTAAGGTTACTGGTTACTCTTAGGGTTAAAGCTACATGTAGGTTTAGGACTGGAGTTGAGATTGGGGAAGTGGTCGCTTTAGGGTTTGGTCTAGTTCAGGTATACGGTTAGTGGAAGGACTGTGGGTTAGGGTTAGGGTTAGGATTTGGTCTATTTTTACGGTTATGGCAGTGGTAGATCTATTAATAGGGCTAAGCCTATGTTATTTTTAGTGTTGGTGATAGGGCTATGTATAAGCTTATGGTAGAGTTGAGGTTAGGGTTAGGGTTAGGTTTAGGGTTTGGTCTAGGGCTAGTTATACTGTTCGTGTAAGGGCTATTGTTAGGGTTAGGATTATTTCTATGGTTATGTTTAGGGCCATGTCTAGGGCTACAGCTAGGCCTAGGGTTAGTTTTAACCTTAGTGTTAGGGTTAGGGCTAATATCAGGACTAGTGTTAGGTTTATGTTTAATGTGACAGATAGAGCTTGGATTAGAGCTTGGTCTAGTGTTAATGTTGGGGTAGGGTTACAGTTACGGTTCGGATTAGGTTTTGGGTTTGGGCTAGGTTTATGATTAGATTTATGGTAAGGATTAGTTCAAGGGTTCGGGATCGACCTAGGTTAGCCCTGTGGCTGTGGACACAGGGAGGGTTATGATATGGCTAGGTTTAGGGCTAGGTCTAGGAATAGGACTAGGGCTACATTTAGGGCTAGGTTTAAGGTTAGAGTTAGTGTTATGTTAAGGTGTAGGGGTAGGGTAATGGTTCATCCTAGGGCTAAGGTTGGTCCAGGGCAAGGGCTTGGTTTAGCATTAGGGTTAGGGTTAGGGTTAGGGTTATGCCTAGAGTTAGGGTTAGAGCTAGGGTAGGTGTTATGATTAAGATTAGGTTTAAGGCTAGAGATAGGATTATGTTTTGTGTTAGTGTTCGGATAGGGTTAGGATTAGGGCTACTTGTAGTGCTAAGGCGAGGGCAATAATTAGGGCTAGGGTTAAGGCTAGGGTTACTGTTATGTATAGGGCTAGTGGTAGAGCTAGAGCTAGAGCTAGGCCGAGGGTTTAGGGTTTGAGTTAGGGTTAGATCTAGGGTTAGGTTTAGCGGTATCGTTCAGTTTAGGGTTAAGTTTAGGGTTAGAGTTGGGGCTATAGTTCAGATTAGGTTTCAGTTTAGTTTTAAGGATGGGCTAGGGTTAGGTTTTGGGGTAAAGTTGAGCTTAGGTTTAAAGTTACGGCTATGCTTAGTGTTACTGCTATGGGGTACGGTTAGGGTTAGGGTTAGTGCTAGGGGTACTGTGAGGGTTACAGTTAGTGTTAGGGTTAACACTACGGTTAGTGTTGGGATTAGAACAAGCGTAAGTCTAGTATTAAGGTTAGTGTTTCAGTTCGGGCTAGGCTTATTGTTGGGGTTAGGGTTAGGGTAAGGGTTAGATGAAGGGTTAGGGTTTGGGCTAGGGGTAAGGCTAGGTCTACGACAAGGTAAAGGATTAGGGCTAGGTTTAGGGCTAGGTTTAGGGCCAGAGCTATGTGTATTTTTAGGGTTTGAGTTAGGGTTATGGCTATGGTTAGCTTCAGGTGTACGGTTGAGGTTAGGTTTAGGATTAGACTCAGCGTTAGAGTAAGAGCTCAGGAGAGAAATAGGGCTTGGGGTGGAAGTGGGGCTAGTGTTTGGGCTAGGGTCGGGCTAGTTCTGCGGCTTTCCCTAGGTAAAGGGTTAGTGCTGTGGCTAACATTAGGTTTAGGGCTTTGGTTAGGGCTAATGCTAGGAGTAGATCTAGGTCTAGGGTTATGGTTATGGTTATTGTTAGGGTTTGGTTGAGGTGTAGTGTTAGGGCCAACGTTGTAGTTAGGGCTAGCGTTGAGGTTAGGGATAAGTTTAGGTTTTGGGTAGGTTTGGCTTAGGGTAGGTTTAGGGTCAGTATTAGGGTTAGGTTAGTGCTAACCTAACCGTATCCCTTACCTTGCCTCTACTAACCCAGTATTAGTGCTAGGGTTCGGTTTAGGGTTAGGTTTAGGAAAAGCCCTCTGGTTAGGTTTATTGTTAGCGTTAGGGTTAGGGTTGGGGTTAGGGTTAGAGTTATGGTTACGGTTTGGATTAGGGATAGTGCTAGTGTTAGAGTTAGGTTCGGGGTAGGATCACTTTTAAGGGTAGGCTTAGTGTTAGGGTTAGGGCTATGGTGAGGATGAGGTTTATGGTTAGGCCTAGGGCTATCGTTATGGTTCTGGGTAGGATTAGGGCTAGGTTTTGTCTAAGGGCTGGGTTTCAGCCTCGGTCCTGGCTTATGGCTACTGTTAATGTTAGGGTTTGGGTTTGGTTCATGGCTAGGTCAAGACATTGGGTTAAGTCTAGATTTAGGGCTAGGGCTAATGATAGGGTCAGAGCTATGGTTAGTGTTAATTTCAGGGCTAGTTTACGGCTAGGGTTACAGCAAGCTTCCGAGTAGTTCAGGGTCTAGGTCGATGGGTAGCGGTAAAGTTAGGCTCATGCTAAGGGTTAGGGGAAGGGCTAGGACTAGGCTTAGAGCTAGGTGTTGGTTTAGGGTTCTGTTTAGGGCTGGCGTTATGGTTGGAGTTATTGTCAGGTCGTGGTATAGGGTAAGTGTTAGGATTAGGACTATGGGTATCGCTGGGGCTTCAGTTAGGTTTACAGGTATGTTTAGGGTTAAGTATTCTCCTAGAACAACTTTTAGGTTTAGCGAGTGTGTTAAGTTTAGGGGTAGGATTACAGCTAGGGGTAAATCTTGAGTTAGGTTTTGGTTTATGGTTGGGCTTAGGGTGAGGGTTAGGATTAGGTCTACAGCTCGGTCTTGGGTTAGTGTTAGGACTATATTAGGGTAGAGGTTAGGGCTATGTTTATGTTTAGGGTTAGTTTTAGTTCAATGGTTAGGTTTAGCTGAAGGGTTAGGACTAGTGCTAGCACTAGGGTTAGGATTAGGGCTTTAGTTAAGGCTAGTGTTTAGGGCTAGGTGTAGGGCTAGGTCTAGGGCCATGGCTTGGTTTAGGGCTAGGGCTCAACTAGGATTAAGGTTAGGGATAGGGTTAGGGAGAGGGGTAGAAGTGGTGCAGGTTTAGTGTTAGGGGCAGGGCTAACATTAGGGGTATGTTTAGGGTAGGGCTATATTTAGCATTAGGGATAAGATTAGGTTTACGGCGAAGGTAAGAGTTATTGCTACGCTTAAGGCTATGGTTAGGTTTGGGGGAAGACCTACTCTTAGAGCTAAGGCTATATGCAGGGCTATGGCTAGGTTTAGGGTTAGGGTTAGAGTTAGGGTTAGGGTTATGGTTAGGGTTAGGGATAATGCTAGAACCAGGGCTAAGGCTAGAGTTACATTTAGGGCGATGGCTAAGACTAGGGATTAGGCGAGGGTAAGGATTAGGGCTAAGGTCAAAGCTAGCGGTAGGGTAAGGTTTGGGGATAGTGTTAACTCTAGGGGTACATCTAGGACTGGAACTAGGATTACGGTTAGTGTTAGGGTTAGGGCTATGGATAGCATTAGGTCTAGGGTTGAGGTTTGTGTTAGGTTTAGGTTTCTGATTATGGTTACATCCAGGGCTAAGTCTACCTCTAAGGCTAGAGTTAGGTTTAGGGTTAGGGTTAGGGTTAGGTTTAGGGCTAGGGCTAATGCAAAGTTTAATGCTAGGGTTAGGATTAGTGTTAGTGATAGCGTTAGAGCTAGGGCTTGTTCTAGGTTTAGTGTTTTCTTCTAGGGCTGTTTTTATGGTTCGGGTTTTTGTTCGTGCTATGTTAGTTTTAGTTTTAGATCAAGGAGAAGGGTTTGTGCAAGTGTTAGGGACAGCGGTAGTGTTAGGGCTAAGACTAAGGTTAGTCTTGGGTTAGGTCAAGGGCTACGGGTTGGGCTGTTGTTGGGGTTATATGTTTACTTTTATGACTTGGTTGGGGTTAAGAATTGGGTTAGCTTTCAGTTCAGGGCTCAGGTTAAAGCTAGGGGTAGCTTAGCGTTAATGTTAGTTTTAAAGCTATACCTTGGGGTGGAGACAGTGCTAGGGTTAGGGTTAGCGTTATGTTTACTGTTAGGAATATGGTTAAGGCTAAGGTTACTGTTATGTATAGGGCTAGTGTTAGAGCTAAGGCTAGAGCTAAGGCTAGGGCTAGGTATAGGGTTTGAATTAGGGTTAGGGCTAGGGTTGGGGTTAGGGCTATTATTCAGTTTAGGGTTAGAGTTGGGGCTATAGTTCGGATTAGGTTTAGGTTTAAGGTTTTCGATGGGCTAGATTTAGGTTTTGGGTAAAGTTGAGGTTAGGGTTAGGGTTACCAATATGGTAAGTGTTACTGATATGGGGTATGGTTCGGGTTAGGTTTAGTGCTAG
>PVKM010018945.1:0-24607 GCA_004027735.1 Carollia perspicillata | reverse complement strand
TTCCCTTTAACTCTGGGGTCTCTGCCTGGCTGGGTTGGGAGTCAGCTTCAGGGCTGTCATGGCAGATTCCCCAGCCCCTCTGTTTGATAAATTCCTCCTACTGAAGCCTGGCACCCCATGTAGCCCAATTCTCCTGGCAGCCCAGTGACTATTGTGGTCAGTGTGCGATGCAGCCTGCTTCTCAGCTCTCCCGAGCTGGCGCCCACAGACTGCGAGAGTAATCACAGCTCTGTGCATTTTGCCTCTTCCTCCTTATTCCCCTCTCCGAGACCAGAACTCTGCTGGTGTTGCTCCAACCCTGGTCTGTCAGGGAGGGAAGGAGCAGGTGACCCAGCTCTCTCTCAAGGATTTCGGCAGGCCCTCCACTTTCAAGCAGTTTGTGGCAGACTGAGCACCGAGCTCTGGGTGCCAGGCCTGGGGCTACAAACACACCCTGGTCCCTGTGCTGGTCCCCAGGACCTTACTGTCCTGAAATATTCTTCTTACCATCTGGTTTCTGGTTTTTCAGTGTCTGCTAAAGTTTTGTGGACTCTTATTTTCAAATACGCTGCAGTACTGTTGTTTGCTCTGTTGCTCCATGGATTAGCCAGTTTTTCCTCCTGTGTGTAGGGGGAAGTGGAATCCACTCCCTCCTACTCCGTCGCCATCTTCCATCATTGAGAAACATTTTTCTCAGATTGTTCTTAATTTCAATGACTCTAGTGATATTTTGTTTGTTTTTTTTCCTTTGTTTGATTAGGTTCCAGTTAAAGGTGAGATCATATGGTATTCGTCCCTCACTGCCTGCCTTATTTCACTTAGTAAAATGCTATCCAGTTCCACCCATACTGTTGCAAAGGGTAGGAGCTCCTTCTTTCTCTCTGCTGCATAGATTTCCATTATGTAAATGTACCATAGTTTTTTGATCCACTTATTTCCTCCTAGGCACCTAGGTTGCTTACAGCACTTGGCTATTGTAAATTGTGCTGCTATGAACACTGGGGAGCATAGATTTTCTTGGATTGGTGTTTCAGGGCTCTTAGTGTATAACCCCAGGAGTGGAATTGCCAGGTCAAAAGGCAGTTCCATTTCTAATTTACTGAGGAAATTCAAAACTGTTTTCCACAGTGACTGTACCAGTCTGCATTTCCATCAACAGTGCACTAGGGTTCCCATTTCTTTGCATCCTCTCCAACAATTGTTTGTTGATTTGTTTATATTGGCCATTTTGACCTGTGTGAGGTGGTATCTAATTTTAGTTTTAATTTACATCTCTCTGATGGCTAGTGATGCTCATCATTTTTTTCATATATCTCTCGGCCCTCTGTATTTCCTACTTGGAGAACTGTCTGTTCAAGTCTTTTGCCAAGTTTTTAACTTGTTTTTTTGTCTTCCTGGAGTGGAGTCATGTGAGTTCTTTATATATTATCAAGCCCTTATCTGAGGTGTCATTGGCAAATATGTTTTTCCATACAGTTGGTTCTCTTTTCATTTTAATGCTGTTTTCTTTAGTCATGCAGAAACTTTTCAATTTGATGAGGTCCCATTTGTTAATTCTTTCCTTTATATCTCTTGCTTTAAGGGACATATCCATGATGATGTTGCTGTATGGATGTCTGAGATTCTCCTGCCAGTGTTTTCCTCTAGGACTTTTATAGTGTTATGACTTATATTTAAGTCTTTTATCCACCTTGAATTTATTTTTGTTTATGGTTTAAGTTGATGATCAAGTTTCATTTTGGGGGCATGTAGCTGTCTGGATTTCCCAACACTATTTGTTGAAGAGGCTATTTTTGCTCCATTTTATGTTTCTATCCCCTTTGTCAAATATCAATTGACCATAGAGATTTGGGCTTATTTCTGGGCTCTATGTTTTGTTCCATTGGTCTATATGCCTGTTTTTATGCCAGTACCGAGCTGTTTTGATTACAGTGTCCTTGTTGTACAGTTAGGTATCATGTATTGTGATCCCTCCTGCTTTGCTCTTCTTCCTCAAAATTGCTGCAGCTATTTGGGGTCATGTACCCCAAATAGCATTTATAAGTTCCATATAAATTTTTGAAATGTTTGTTCTATATCTGTGAAATATATAATGGGTACTTTAATAAGGATTGTGTTGATTCTGTAAATCGCTTTAGATAGTATGACCATTTTGATTATGTTAATTCTTCCAAACCATGAGCATAGTACATGCTTCCATTTGTTTGTGTCTTACCTAATTTCTTTCTTCAGTGTTGTATACTTTTCTGAGTACAGGTCTTTTACCTCCTTGGTTAGGTTTATTCCTACATACTTTATTTTTCTTGTTGCTATATTAAATGGGACTTTTTTTCCTGATTTCTATTTCTGAAGGCTCACTGTTGATGTACAAAAATGCCTTTTATTTCTGAAATGACTTTATATACAGCTGTTTTGACAAATTAATTTATTAGGTTGAGCAGTTTGGGGGTGGATTATATAGGATGTTCTATGTATACTCTCATGTCATCTGCAAACAGTGACAGTTTTGTTTTCTCCTTTCCAATTTGGATGCCTTTTATTTCCTTTTCTTGTCTGATTGCTTTGGCTAGGCTTCCAGTACTATGTTGAATAGCAGTGGAGAAAGTAGGCATCCTTGTCTTCTTCCTGATCTTAGTAGGAAAGCTCTAAGTTTTTGTCCATCGAGTATGATGTTGGCTGTAGGTCTCTCATATATGGCCTTTATTATGTTGAGGAATGCTACCTCTATTCTCACTTTCCTGAGTGTTTTTTTTATCATAAATGGGTGCTGTACCTTATCAAATGCTTTTTCAACATCTATTAATATGATCATATGTTCTGTCTTTGCTTTTGTTTATGTGATGTATTACATTTACTGATTTGAGAATGTTGAACCATCCTTGCATCCCTGGGATGAATCCCACTTGACCATGTTGTATGATCTTTTTAACATATTGCTGGATGTGGTTTGCCAATATTTTGTTCACCATTTTAGCCTCTATGTTTATCAGTGATATTGGCCTGAAGTTTTCATTCTTTATTATGTCATTATCTGGTTTCGAGATCAGGATGATGCTGGCTTCATAAAAAGAGTTTGGGAGTCTTCCATCTTCTTGAATTTTTTGAAATAATCTGTGAAGAATGGGGGTTAGCTCTTCTTTAAATGGTTTGTAAACTTCTCTTGTGAAACAATCTATTCCAGGGCTTTTGTGTGTTAGAACCTTTTTAATTATTGTTTCAATTTCATCAGGTGTTATTGGTTTGTTAAGGTTTTCTGCTTCTTCTTGACTGTTTTAGATTATATTTTTCAAGAAATTTGTCCATGTCACCTAGTTTTTCAAACTTCTTGGCATATAGTTCTTCATAGTAATTTCTTACAACCCTTTGTATTTCTGTGGTATCAGTTTTTTACATTTGAAAGTTTCATTTCTGATTTTGTTTATTTGGGTCCACTCTCTTTTTTTTCTTGATGAACCTGCTTAAAGGCTTGTCAATTTTGTTTATCTTTTCAAGGACCCAGCTCCTGGATTCATTGATCCTTAGAATTATTCTTTTAGTCTCTATGTCATTTAATTCTGCTCTGATCTTGGTTATTTCCTTTCTTCTATTTGCTCTGGGTTGTCTTTGTTGTTGTTCCTCGAGTTCTTGTAGGTGTAGGGTTAGGTTGTTTGTTTGAAATGTTTCTATCTTTTTTACATAGGCCTGTATCACCATAAACTTCCCTCTCAGGATTGCCTTCAATGTGTCCCATAAGTTTTGGATTGTTGTGAGTTCATTCTCCTTTCTTCCCCAACACATTTTGATATCTTCCCTAATCTCATTCTTAACCCATTCATTGTTTAATAGCATGCTATTCAATCTCCATGATTTTGAGTGTTGGGTTTTTTCCCTTGGGGTTGGTTCCTAGTTTCAGTCCCTTGTGGCTGAAGAAAATACTTGATATGATTTCAATTTTCTGGAATGTGTTTACTCTTCTTTTGTGTCCTATCATGTGTTCTATCTTTGAAAATGTTCCCTGTGCATTTGAAAAGAATGTGTATTTTGCTTGTTTGGGGTGAAAGATTGTATATATGCAGTTAAGTGCATTTCATCTAGGACAATGTTCAATGCCACAATATCTTTGTTGATATTTTGTTTGGAAGATCTGTTCATTTTTTACAGAGGGAGTTAAACTCCTTTAATATAAGTGTGTTGCTTTCAATGCCTCTTGAAGTCCTCCAAGATTTTCTTTTTGTATTTGGGTGCTCCTATGTTGGGTCCATATATATTTATAATGTTTATGCCTTCTTGATGGATTCGTTCCTTGAGTATTATGAAGTGACCTTCTGGGTCTCTTTTCATGGCTCTTTTTTTTTTTTTGGCAGTCTACTTTTTCTAAGTATTGCTACCCTGGCTTTTTTTTTTTCCTGTCCGTTTGCTTAAAATATTTTTTCTAGCCCTTCCCTTTTAGTCTGTGTAGGTCTTTTGCCCTGAGGTGAATATCCTGTAGGCAGCTTATGTGTAGGTCATAATTCTTTATCTGCTATTCTGCATCTTTTGATTGGGTCACTTAATCCATTTACATTTATGGTTATTATTGATAAGTACTTATTCATTGCCTTTTTTTTGTACTGTGTTCCTCTCTCTTCCACTGTTTTTCTTCCTGTTCTTAAAGCAGACTTATTAGTATCTCCTGCACAGCTGGTTTGGGAAGCTCCTTATCTGGCCTTCCATTTCAATTGAGAGCCTTGCTGGATAAAGTAGTCTTAGTTTCAAGCCTCTGGTTTTCATTACTAGGAATATTTCTTGCCATTCTTTTCTAGCTTGGAGCATTTTCATTGAGAAGTCAGCTGCTAGTCTTATTAGGGTTCCTTTGTATGTTACTTCCTGCTTTTCCCTTGCTGCCTTCCAAATTCTCTCCTTGTGTTGGAATTTTGCCATTTTAATGATGATGTGTCTTGAAGTGGGCTTCTTTGGGTTCCTCTTCATTGGGACTATCTGTGTTTCCTGGATTTGTGTGACTTTCTCTATCACCAAATTAGGGAAGTTTTCCATCATTACTTTTTCAAACAAGTTTTCTATCCCTTGCTCTTCTTCTTCTCCTTCTGGTATCTCTATTATACGAATATTATTGTGTTTCATGTTGTCCTGCATTTTCCTTAATCCCTCCTCAATCTTTCTGAGCCTCTTTTTCTTTTGTTGTTCTTTCTCAGAGTTTTCTTCTACCTTGTCCTCCAGCTCACTGATCTGAACCTCTGCTTCCTTGAGCCTACTTTTGATTTCTTCTACTGTGTTCTTCAGTTCAGAAATTGTATTCGTCATTTCCGCTTGACCTCTGTTGTTAGTTTCTATTTTCTTTTCCATGTTGGTATAATTTTCAGTGCGTTCATTGTAGTTTCCCTGTAGTTTTTGGTAATTCTCTAAGAGCTCATTGAGCTTCCTGATAACCATTGCTTTGAACTCAATATCTGATAGTTGACTTGCCTCTATTTCATTTAGCATTCTTTCTAAGAGTTCCTCTTTTCCTTTCATTTGTGGATTATTTCTTTGTTTTCCCATGTTTTGTGACACTCATTTTGTTAGCCTCTGCTTCTTAAATTGATCTGTTCTGACTCCCTGGGCTTATGGTGTGTACTTCTATGGTAGAATACATGTGAGATTCAGTGGTGCCATCTCATTGGTCTTGGGCTGTTGTTTATGTTGGCTCTGTGTATGTCTTTGGGTTTTGATTGTTGTTGAGTCTTTCTTTGGTGGGTCCTTCCCTCCATCTGGTTAACCAAGGGTCACTCTGTTTACTACCAATTGTATTGTGTTGTGTAGGTGTGGGCAGTTTGTGTTGAAGCTGCTTCTTCTGTGTGTACAAGGTTTTGATGATTCTCTCCTGCTCTTGTTTAGCTGTTTGTTCTGGGTAATTTTTCCACTATTTAGTTGCATTTCCAGATATGTCCTTGGTTGTGTTAGTGTGGCTTCCACTCCCTCCTTCACTTCTTCTGTTGTTATCTGTTGGTGGTTCCTTTGTTTGTGGGTTTCCTCTTCCAGCAGGTATCCTGGTATCCACAGCTTCCACCTACTCTTCTTTGTGATTAGTTGGAGGGGGAAGGCAAAATGGTTTAAGACAGCAGGAGTTATTCTATAATATTGAAAGTACCAGACCATAGAGAAGAGATATGATATCCTTTGGATATGTGTAGTTTTAACCATGATATTTCACCCAACTAGCCTCTTTTCAGAAAGGGTGGAAATAAGTTAAGACTCTTGTTGCAGGAGAAGGATTGTGACTTTGATCAAGAAAGCAATGAGCTTGTGGGAGGTCAGATTATGAGGTAAAGTGAGAGTAAAGGATAGAAAATAGTTGTAGGGTGTGAGAGAATAGAGTTAACCACTACAGTAAGAAAGTTCAGGAAACAGTGCAATGGGCTAAGATCTGGGAGTTGTGCTGTGTAGTATTTGCAATTGTATGAAACAGCTATTGTTTACAATAAATAATGCAGAAACAGTCATATGACAGAATCTGTGTTGTCTGGATAACCAGAATAGGAAGTATAGGTCCTAGAACAGTGTGCTAATGGATCTCAAGTGAAGTGAAAGACAGTAAATTAACAATACACCATGAAAGAGAGAACAAGGGAAGCCAGTCAAACAATGCAATTTAACCAGCCAAGTGATGAAGACTGAACAGAAAGAAGAGAAATACAAACTAGTAATAAAGTAAAAAATATAAGAATAATTAAAAAAATAATAATACAAATATGCAATAACTTGCAAGTTCTCTGTAGTAGCAAAGTAAAAATTGTCTCAACTGTTGGGATGCCTCCTCTTTGGGTCCAACTCTGGTCTTTTCATAGTTCCAGGTTTTTTTGTCTGGCTTGTGGGAATTGAAAAAAAATCCTCCTGCTGGCTTCCAACTGGCAAAGCCAGTTTTTCTGTTCTTCCTGGCTGCAGCAGGCTGAGAGGGAATTGGTTTCACTTTTCTCCTTTCCTGATTGGCACTTGGTCAGCCTCCAGCGCAGTTCCCCAGCAGCCTCTGGTTCCACAGGTTCAGGCAGGTACTCTTCCTAGGGCTTTGGGTGTGAGCAGGTGGGAGGGAGGTCTTCCATGGTGCACACTATCCCTGGGGTTTCGGGTGTGGGATCGGGGGCCTTCTGAAGTGTGCACACCCCATGCCCAGGGCTTCAGGCATGGGCGCAGGGCCTTTCATGGACATGGGGCTGCCTCTGGTCCCTCAGTTTTGGGTGTGCACTCTTCCCAGAACTATGTGAGTGTGCAGCCACTGTGGTCCCCACGCTGGTCCCAGGGACCTTATTTTCCTGAAGCACTCTCCTTATCATCTGATTTTTCAATGTCCTCTCCAATTTTTGGTCTCCTATCTTCATATATGTTGGGGTACTGTTGGCTTTTCACTCTGTTCCTCAGTAGATCAGCCTGGTGTTTCACCCATGTGCAGGGGGAAGTGGAACCTGCTCCCACCTATTTCACCGCTATCTTAAGACTCTAAAATTTTTCAGCTTTTTAAAAAGGTGAACCATAGCTCTAAGTCATTATCTATTTCAAATATTAGAAATTTCAGGATAAATAAATATGTATACACACAGATTTATATCTATGTATATTAGCTGGGAAATTGTATATACATTATATACTATATATAAAGTATACATATTAGCTAAAAAATTATATATTACATGTAATATAATATTTAATATTTAATATTTAATATAATATATAATATAATACAATTTATATATAATATAATACAATTATATTATATATATAATATAGACAATATAAAATATATACAATATTATATATAGTTTCCTAACTAATAAAGATAAATATGAAAGGAAAGCAGAGAATATCAAATTGAAAAGCCCATAAGAGGCCAAGAGACCAGCCAGTCCAATGTTAAAAACCTTGAGATTATTAAACCACTCATTTTCCACAGCAATCACATGAAAGTACTGATGTTTGAGGCTGCTGGATGAATGAATTACATAATCTCCTGCATATCCCAAAGATTCGCCCATTTACCATGATGTTTATTCAAGCATCTATTTTGTGCATGCATTTTCCTAAGTGTTGAATATACAACAGTGAAAAAGATGGATTAAAGCCCCACCTTCCATAGAACTTGCATTTTAGTCAATGATAAACGCTAAATAAATAAATAAACAAACAGACGGACAGACAGACATTATAACCTTAAGCTGTGATAAATGCTCCAAAAACAATAAAACACAGCAATGTGGTAAAGTGACTGAGGAATACAAGGACTTTTTTAGCCAGGATGTTCAAGGGAGTGTTGTACAAGGAGATGACATTTGAACTGAGATGTCAACAATGAGAAGAAACAAGCCATATCAGGAGCTGAGAGAAGAATTCATAGACATGTATTACCATGAAACTTTGGGAAGAATCTTATTCCAGTGGAAGTCTCACTATTCATTACAGTCTTTTGTTCAAAAGTTATATAATATAGACCTATATGCCTTTGATTATCCATCTAATTAGGGACATATGGTTAAAATTGCTGACCAGAGTCAAGCTTTCTAGCAAAAAAAAAAAAAAAAAAAAAAGATGGAATTGACAATAGATGGTGTGGCTAAAACTAATGCTCCAAGTTAAAAACTAGGTCTGAATCTCAAAGTATCCTAGACTGTCTAGAAGATCAAATGAAACCTATGAAAACAGGAATCAGAAGAACGAAGACCCAAGTGTAAAGCAACTACATACACACTCTTGTCTACTTACCTAAAAAACGTTCAATCCTTATTTTTGACTACTAACTAGTACACTGGGAAATGGGGTGAAGGGAGCAAGGAAGAAAGAAAGAAATGGGGCCCAAAAGCCTTAGTAAGGAAAGGAGTGAGTTACAAAGTGAAATCAAACTAGCAATGGGTTTGTCCAGCCCCCTCATGTTATACATGAGCAAATAAAGGCTAAAAGAAACTGAGAAACTTTCTGAAGGTACACAGTTAATGGCTGTAGGCAGCTCTCTTACAGGCCAACAAAGTGGGGAGAGGACCCTCAATTCCCATACAGCTTCAGCTTCATCTGTGGTGAGCAATGACCTCTTCATCCTGAATTCAAAGAAGTCTCACACCCAGATCCCCTTCTTAGCAGGTAAAATGCCTTAATCTAGAGACTCTTATTATGAAACCTCTCTCTGGAGCAGCAATAATAATAGATTCCATTTGCCAAGCATGTTTTAAATATTATTTTAAATTAATCTTTCTTCCTTTGCTCATTTCCTTCCTTCCTTCCTTCCTTCCTTCCTTCCTTCCTTCCTTCCTTCCATCCTTCCTTCTTTCCACAACTACCTATTAAGTGCTGGAGAAATACTAATAGTCAAGGTGGATACAGTTTCTGTTTTAAGGAGCTAAGGGTATAAGAGGAAAATGAACAAAAAACATCCAAGATGGTGGAGGAGTAAGTGGAAGTTACACTAACCTCCTCTTAGGACAAATCTGTAATTACAATTAAAATGTAGAGAAAGCCTCCTGAGTAACCAACTGAACATTGGCAGGAGATAAGCTTTATAACCACAGAGAGACAGAAGAAACTATTCACCACGGCATGATTTGTACAGAGTGCAGAGAAGTGAGAGGGCTGGCTGGGCTCCCACAGATGGCAGCTGAAATGTCAGAGGGATATTTGAGTGGCTGGGGGAAACCTCCTGAGAAGTGTGGGGTCTAAACCCCAAGCTGAGTTCCATAGCCTACAGCACCAGAGCCATAAAGGAACCCAGACAACATCCAGGTGTGAAAAACAGCAGGGGTTCTGACAGCCAGAGAGAGATGGCTGGAGACATACAGAGCCTTTTAAAGGGCCAAAGTACAAAATTGCATTTGCAGCCACCTACCCTGGGTGCCAGCAAAGGGAGGGAAGAGTGGGCTAGAGACAGTTGAGGACAGTGTGGGGTTGGTAGTTCTGGAAAGAGAAATAAGAAAATAGCCACCAAGATCCTTGTGCTGAGTCATTCCCCATACTGCAGGAGCCATCTCTCTCTGGCAGAGCACTCCTCTCTGAACAACATCAGCCTACGGAGAAGCAATAGCCCCACCCCCAGGAATTACTCTGCCCCACCCTGTGGTGTGTATGCCTGAGTACAGATTACAGACTAATTAGATTAAAACTGATCGGTTTAACAAGTGACTAGTTTAACATCTAAGGAAGAAAACACAAAGAAGCAGCAAAAATAAGAAGGCAAAGAAACAGGCCCCAAATGAAAGAAAAAGAGTTTTCCAGAAGAACTAGATGAAATAGAAATAAGCAATTTATCAGATAGAAAATTTAGAGTAATGATTATAAGGATACTCAACAGCATGAAAAAAGACAGAAACCATAAAAAAGGATCAGTCAGAAATAAAGAATAGAATACCTGAGATAAATAATGCATTGGAAGTAATAAACAGTAGGCTAAATGAAGCAGAGGATCAAATCAGTGTTTTGGAAAACAAGGTAGAAAAAAACAATCAGGCAGAGCAACAAAAAGAAAAATGAATTCAAAAAATGAGGAGAGCTTAAGAAATATCTTGGACAACATGAAGCTAACAACAACCATATCATGCGAATACAAGAAGGAAAAGTGAATGATCAAGGGATTGAGAACCTGTTAGAAGAAGTAATGACCAAAACCTTCCCTAATTTGGTGAAGGCAAAAGTCACACAAGTCCAAGAAGTGCAGAGAGTCCCAAACAAGTTGGACCCAAAGAGGCCTACACCAAGACACATCATAATTAAAATGGTAAGACTTAAAGATAAGGAGAGATCCTAATGGCAGCAAGAAAACAACAGGAAGTTACCTACAAGGGAATATTAACTAGACTGTCATCTGATTACTCATCTAAAACATTTCAGACCAGAAGAGAGTGGCATGAAATATTCAAGATGATGAAAAGTAAGGACCTACAACCAAGACTACTTAGGCAGAAGGATATTATTTAAAATTGAAGGAGAAATAAGGATCTTCAGAGACAAGAAAATACTAAAGGAGTTTGATGATACCAAATCAATTCTGCAACAAATGTTAAAAGGCTTGCTTTAAGAATAAGAAAACAAAGAGAAAGGGAAAAGAAACAGAGGAAACAGTCTAACAATAAAATGGCACTTCATACGTATCTATCAATAATCACCTTAAGTAAATGGCTTAAATGCTCCAACCAAAAGACATAGGGTAGCTGAATGGATAATAAAACAAGACCCAAATCTATGCTGCCTCCAAGAGACCCATCTCAGATTGAAAGATACAAACAGACTAAAAGTAAAAAGATGGAAAAAGATATTTCATGCAAAGGAAAAGAAAAAAAAGCTAGGGTAGCAGTACTTGTATCAGACAAAATAGACTTTAAAGCCAATGCTATAGTAAGAGACAAAGAAGGACACTACATGATGATAAAGGGAACAATACAACAAGAGGATGTAACCCTAGTAAACATTTACGCACCAAACATGGGAGCACCTAAATATGTAAAGCAAGTATTGATGGACACAAAGGGGGAGATCAACAGAAGTACAGTCATAGTTGGGGATTTTAACACCCCATTGACCTCAATGGATAGATCTTACAGACAGAATAAGGAGACAGTGGTCTTAAACAGCACACCAGATAAAATAGATTTAATTGATATCTTCAGAACATTTCACCCCAAAGCAGCAGAATATACATACTTTTCAGCGGCATGTGGAGTGTTTTCTAGGATAGACCAACTCTTAGGACACAAAAGAAGTCTCAATAAATTTAAGAAGATTGAAATCATATCAAGCATGTTCTCTGACCACAATGCTATGAAACTAGAAATCAATCAAAAGAATAATGAAAAACATGCGAAGACATGGAAGCTAAATAACATGTATTAAACAATGAATGGCTCAACAATGAGATCAAGAAAGAAATCAAAAGATATATTAAAACAAATGAAAATGAGGACACAGTAATCCAAAATCTGTGGGACACTGGGAAAGCAATCCTAAGAGGGAAATTGATAGCATGACAGGCCTATCACAAAAAGCAAGAAAAATCAAATAAATAATCTAATTTTACACTTCAAAGAACTTCAAAAGGAGCAACAATCAAACAAGTGTGAATAGAAGGAAGGATATAATTAAGATCAGAGCAGAAATACATGAAATAGAGTCTAAAAAATTATACTAAAAATTAATTAATTCAAGAGCTGGTTCTGTGAAAAGATAAACAAAATTGACAAACCTTTAATAAGACTCATCAAAAAAAAAAAGAAAGAATGCAAATAAATAAAATAAAAAATAAAGAAGACAAATAACAAGTGACACCAAAGAAATACAAAGGATTGTAAGAAAATATTATGAACAATTATATGCCAACAAGCTAGACAACTTGAAAAAAGTGGATACATTCCTAGAAATATACAATCTTCCAGAAAAATCAAAGAATCTGAATAGATAGATTGCATCTAATGAAATTGAAGCAGTAATAAAAAAAAAAGAAAACTCCCAACAAACAAAAGCTCTTGACCGGATGCCTTTGCAAGTAAATTTTACCAAACATTCCAAAGAGGACTAACACCTGTCCTTCTCAAACTATTCCATAAATTTCAAGAAGAGGGAAGGCTCCTAAACTCATTTTATGAGTTGAGCACTATCCTAATTCCAAAACCAGATAAAGACAATACAAAGAAAAAAAATTATAGGCCAATATCACTGATGAACACAGATGTTAAAATCCTCAAAATATATTAGCAAACCAAATACAACAATGCATTGAAAAGTTAATACACCATGATCAAGTGGGTTTATTCCAGGAATGCAAGGATGGTACAACATTCACAAATCAATAAGTGTGATTCACCATATAAAAAATGAAGGATAAAAAACCATGATTATATATATAGATGCAGAAAAAGCATCTATAAAATCCAGGCCCCATTTTTGATAAAAGCTCTCAGCAAAGTGGGAATTGAGGAAACATAACTGAGCATAATAATGGCCATATATGACAAACCCACTGACAGCATCATACTCAACTGGCAAAAAATACAAGTGTTCTGCTTAATATCAGGAACAAGACAGGAATGTATGCTTTCACCTCTTTTATGGAACATAGTACTGGAAGTCCTGACACAGCAATTAGACAAGAAACAGAAACAAAGGCATGCAAATAGGAAAGAAAGAAGTAAAACTTTCCTTATTTACACATGGCATGATACTATACATAGAGAATCCCAGAGATTCCACCAAGAAACCACTAGATCTAATAAATTCAGCAAAGTATCAAGATATAAAATTAATATTCAGAAATCAGTTGCATTTTTATATGCCAATAATGAGTTAACAGAAAGGGAAATGAAGAAAGGAATCCAATTCACAATTACTTCAATTAGAACAAAAATACCTAGGAATAAACCTAACCAGGGATGTAGAAGATCTGTACTCAGAAAATTATAAGACACTAAAGAAAGAAATTGAAGAAGATACAAATGCATGGAAGTACATACCACGTTCATGGATAGGACAAATTAACATCATTAAAATGTCCATACTACTGAAAACAGTCTATACATTGAATGCAGCTCCTATCAAGATTCCAATGACATACTTCACAGAACTAGAACAAATATTTCAGATATTTATATGGAACCACAAAAGGCCCCACATAGCAACAGCAAACCCTGAGAAATAAGAACAAAGTTGGAGGAAAAATGCTACCCAATATCAAACTGTACTATAAGGCCATAGTAATCAAAACAGTATGGTACTGGCATAAAAACAGACACATAGATCAATGGAACAGAATCAAAAGCCCAGAAATGAACCTACACCTTTATAGTAAATTAATATTTGACAGAGGAAACAACTACATACAATGGACTAAAGATAGTTTATTCAATGGGTGCTGGGATAATGGGACAGATGGTAGGTGGAAAAATGAAACTAGACTACTGTCTTACACCACACACATGAATAAATTAAAAGTGGACCAAAAACTTAAATGTTAGATCAAAAATCATAAAATTCCAAAAAAAAATATAGGTAGCAAAATTTTGGACATTGCTCATAGAAATTTTTTTATTGGATATATCTCCCCTGGCAAGAAAAAAAGAAGAAAAAATAACAAATGGGATTTCATCAAACTAAAAAGTTTTTACACAGCAAAGGATCATCAACAAAATAAAAAGACAACTCTAGAATTGGAGAACATATTCACTGATACATCTGATAAGGGGTTAATATCCAAAATTTATAAAGTACATACAAAAACAAAAATACAAACAACCCAATCAAAAAATGGGCAAAGCACTTGAATAGATATTTCTCCAAAGAGGACATACAGATGGCCAATAGACATATGAAAAGCTGCTTAATGTCACCAATCATCAGAGAAATACAAATCTAAACCACAGTGAGATAGCATCTCACACCTGTCAAAAATGACTATCATCAATAAATCAACAAACAACAAGTGATGGCAAGGATGTGGAGAAAGGGGAACCCTTTTGCACTATTGGTATGAATGCATACTGGTGCAGCTACTGTGCAAAGCAGTATGGAGATACCTCCAAAATTTTAAAATGGATCTACCCTTTGACCCAGCAATTCCACTTCTGGGAACATATCCAAAGGAATGCGAAAATCTAATTTGAAATAACTTAAGTATTGCAGCATTATTTACAATCACCTATGTTCACTGCAGCATTATTTACAATTGTTGGGAACTGCCCTGCCTGGTTTCAGAAGCTGTAAACCCCCACAAGGCTGAGGCTGAGTGAGCAACCTCCGGACCATAAGCCACTAAGGAAACAGAGTTTATCTCCCTGGAAGGAGAGCTGCTCTTCTGCTCCTTTTTTCATAACTTATCTCCAATGCTTGATCAGTTAGCCGATGACGGATAAGATTCCCCAAGGGAGGAATGACCTAGGACAGGCATGATCACATGGAGGCCCCAGGGAAGGACTTAAGGGGTTATGGAGAAAAGAGGTGCTGGACCCTTGCCCCTCGGCTTTGATGAAGCCTGACTCCCCTGAGTCCTCGAGAAGTCTCTGATAATTCCTTGGCTACCTTGCCTCCTCTGCCTAACTTAAGCCTGAAAAAATGGCAGAGGGCGGTGCAGCCCTGTGCTGGAAAGGGCGGGCTCCCTGGGTGATCTGGCCTGAGAAAGGATATATAAATTCCTATGAGGCCTGCTTTGCTAAGAATGCTCTTAGTAAAACAATAAAGACCTGAGGAAGAAACAGTTTACTTTCCAAAGTTTCATAACCTTTTAGCTGACAGACCCTACATCAGAATAAGCCCTAATGGTTCCTTATCTATCACCTAATCCTTACTGCCTGAGAATGATTAATAAGTTGTACCTGAATTCCTGCACAAGAAACCCAATAAAACTGCTGTCCAGGCAAGGGTTGGAGCAATCTCCCCTTGAGAGAGTTGCCAGGCTGCTCCTAGGCACTCTCCCCTCGGGAGAGTGTCCAGGCCGCTCTGAGGCACTCTCCCCTTGAGAGGGAGGCCAGGCCACTCTAAGGTGCTCCCCCTTGAGGGAGTAACCTTGCTGTCCCTTTTCCTCCACAGGACTCTGTAGTCCGTGTGAATTTGTCTCATATCTCATCCATAATGCCATGGGCACTGCAAGCTGGTGCTTGCGACATACAATCACCAAGATACGGATGCATCCCAAGTTTCCATCAGTGAATGAGTAGAGAAAACAAGTTTGGGACATCTACACAATGGAATTCTACTAAATAAAAAAGAAGAAATTTTACCTTTTGCAACAGTACAGATGGACCCGGAGAATATTAAGTGAATGTGAAATAAGTGAAATAAGGCTGTCAGAGAAAGACAAATGTGATTTTACTCATATGTGCAATCTAATGAACTAACTGAACTAACAAGCAAAACAGAGACAGACTCATAGTTGGAGAACAAATGACAGCTAGTGGGGGGAGTTGAGGGAGGTGGGGGATTGAACAAAAAGGAAAAAGGATTCATGGACATGGAGAACAATGTGGTGATTGCTGGGGGAGAAGGGTGTATATGAGGACTAAATAGTAATGGAAAAATATACTAAGATTATATATTTAAAAAGAAAATAAATAATTGAACAACTCCTTGAAATATACTTGATAAGTGCAACATGAAGGAAATTTCAGGGCATTATGGAGCTGCTGAGCATGGGCAATTAACCTGGTCCAGAGGAGGATGGGAATGAGGGAAGGCTCCCAAAGGAAATGGCATTTAAGTAGAAGGCAGAAAAGGAGAGGGTGTGGCCTGAGCTTTCCAGGAAAAGAGAACCACCCCTCCAAAGGCCAAGGGAAAAGCAAGTTCATGGCACACCTCAAGAACTAAAGCATCTCAGTGACATTGCATATAAGATACAAGAGGGCAAGTGATGAAAGATGAGAGGTCCAGACAGGAAGATATCAGTAGATGGTACTAGTATGGTCACGATGAGGAGGGAGCAAAGTGGAAAGATAGAGGATAACACTGATAGGACATAGTAATGAACTGAAAATGTAGTGAGGCAGAAGGTGAAGTCAGTGATGCTGCACAAGTTTTGGCTTAGGGGACTGGCTGGAAGGGGGACCCATTCACTAATCTAGGAAAACTACAGGAAGAATAATGTTTTGTTTTATTGGAGATGGGATGAAGGTGAGTTTGGTTTTGGACAAAACGAATTTGCCTTCCCATGAAACACCTACATAGTGTCCAGTAGGCAGTTGACCATAAGGATAGAGAGCTTAGGAGAGAGACCTGGCCTGAAATGTAGATTTGTAAATCTTTGACACATTACTTTCTGATTTTAGATGATGAATCTGAGACACAGAAAGGTGGAGAAATGTTCCCAGGGTCATATTAGCAGATGCAGAGATTTAACCCTAGTCTTCATGATTCCCATGCCTGTGCTCTTTCCATGGGAACTTACAGCTGTAATTATGTGCTTTGATGAAGAGTGGTAGGAAAGTTTTGCAGCAAAACTATGCCTTTTAATATTCATTACATATTTCTATTTCTAGAATATATAGACAAACATAAACATAGGTCTTATGTGTGTAGCTATATACATTTTGCAGCTTGTACAGCCACCAAATTGCCTACTGCCAAGCAATAAGATACTCACCCTTGTTCCTTGGATACATTTCAAACAAGAAACCTCTGTTAAACTAAGATAAGTCAGGCTTACAACTTCTGAAAATTTCCTTCCTCACTCTTGTAATCTACCAAAAAAACCCACAAGCTGTCCATTGTGCCACCTTTTATAGGCACCTTAGGTGTCATGGCTCTACTCTGTACAACTCAAAGGGTCTGTCTATTCTGGAGGAAGCAAAGAGTCTATGCTGGAGGAGGATACTGAAGCAGGCATCAGTATCAGCTGCACCAAGACTGGGAGCCCAACCAGTCATTCATGAAGCCATAAAGTGGAAGCTTCAACCTCTGAGCTCACTGAGAATCTGGATTAAATGCTTTTAAAATAACTATATTGAGTACCAAACAATGTCCAGAAAAGGACTAAGGATAAATTAATAATTTCAGCTGCATTATTTTATGGTCTGCAGGATATAATGAAAAACAAAAGGAGATCCACAACTATAAATTAAAGCCCTAGGAGTACAACTAAGAACTTTCTAATCACATGAAGACTGGCCTATTTTCAGCATTTTTTGGTTGTTGTTGTTCAAAAAGCATTTCCCAAGGACCTTAGATGCCAGCTTCTCACCCCCTATATTTATTTGTGGTCCTTTTTTTGTTTCTTTGCCTCAAGCCCAGTGAGCTTTTTCCCAGATCACTCAATATTAATTATGACATGAAGGTTAAAAAATTTGCATAATAAGACCTCTATTCCTCCTACAACTTTTAGCTACCTTCCTTTCTTTGATAATCACATTCAGAGGCATTTCCTACTTCTCTGACAGCTTCTTCTTTGTCCCTGTCACTTACAGCCCTTTTTAGTTATGTCTTTTTTTTCAGCATGCACAGATTTTCTGTAAACACTCAATATAATTTTAGTATAATATATTGCTACATTTGAATATATATCTTATTGATTATGCTATTACAGTTGAACCATTATTTTCTCCCTTTTATTCCCCTCTATATGTACCCCCATTTCACCATCATTCCACTGCCTTAGTTCATGTCCATGGGTTATACATATAACTTCTTTGGATTCTTCACTTCCCATAATATTCTTAAACTTCCCCTGTCTATTTTGTATCTACCATTTATGCTTCTTATTCACTGTACCTTCACCCCCATTCTCCCTACTCCACCTCCCTGCTCATAACCCCCTATGTGATCTCTATTTCTGTGATTCTGTTCTTGTTCTACTTTTTTCCTTAGGTTTTGTTTTTGTCTTCTTAGGTTCAGTTATTGAAGGTTATGAGTTTGTTGTCATTTTACTGTTCATAGTTTTAATCTTGCTTTTTTAGATAATTCCCTTCAATATTTCATACAATAAGAGCTTGGTGATGATTAACTCCTTTAACTTGACCTAACCTGGGAAACACTTTATCTCCCCTTTCATTCTAAATGAAATCTTTGCTGGATTAGAGTAATTTTGGATGTAGATCCTTGCCTTTCATGACTTTGAATACTTCTTTCCAGCCCCTTCTTGTCTATAAGGTTTCTTTTGAGAAGTCAGCTGACAGTCTTATGGGCACTCCTTTGTAAGTAACTGTCCCCTTTTCTCTTGCTGCTTTTAAAATTCTCTTCTTATTTTTAATCTCGGGTAATGTAATTATGATGTGCCTTGCTGTGTGCTTCCTTGGGTCCAACTTTTTTGGGAATCTCTGAGCTTCCTGGGCTTCCTGGAAGTCTACTTACTTTGCCAGATTGGGGAAGTTCTTTCATTGTTTTTTCAAATAAGTTTTCAATTTCTTGCTCATTCTCTTCTCCTTCAGGCACCCCTATGATTCAGATGTTGGAGTGTTTAAAGTTGTCCCAGGGGTTTCAAAGCCTCTCCTCATTTTTTTAAATTCTTCTTTCTTCATTCTGTTCTGGTTGAATGTTTATTTTTTCCTTCTGCTCCAAACCATTTATTTGAGTCCCAGTTTCCTTCCCTTCACTGTTGGTTCCCTGTACCAACACGGAAACCAACTGTTGGTTTTCCTTTATTTCACTTTTCATATACTTCACTTTTTCCTCTATTTTTTGACAATACTCAATCATTTCTTTGAGCATCCTGATTACCATTGTTTTGATCTCTGCATCTGATAGGTAGGCTATCTCTATGTCGCTTAGTTTTGTTTTGTTTTTTTCCCCTGGAGCTTTGATCTGTTCTTTCATTTGGGCCATATTTTTTTTTGTGTTGGCATGCCTGTTACATAGTAAGTGGTGGTATATGCCAGGGTAGGGCAACCCACTTTGTTGTATTGTGGCAATGCATGTGGGGGAGAGATCTGAGAGGGAACAATGCTGCTTACTCAGCTCTTAGCCGACTTTCAGTCACTTCTGCCATTACTCGCAAGCAAAGTGGGCCCTTCTGGTGCTGATTTCCAGGTGGGTGGTTTTGTGTATGTTCTAGGACCCTTTGGATCTCCCCAACAAACTTTTCTGTGAGGCTTAGAGTTTCTCCTGCTGCCTCAACCCCCCACAGGTTTTTTCAGTCAGAGGTTTTAAGGTTTTATTTTCCCACACTGGAACACTGGGTTGCACAGTCTGTCTTTCTCCACAGTTGTTCCTCCCAGTTCATCCAAACACCACCTGCTCTGACAGCTACCATCTTATCCAGTCCACCAGGTGCCACCTTGCCCACACCAGTCCTCCAGCTGATGCCTTGTCTCAAGTCCTCTCCACCCTGCCTGCCCACCTCCACCTTTTCTACCAGTCTGGATGAATGTTTCTTCTTTAACTCCTTGGTTGTTGAACTTCCATGCATTTCAATTTTCTGGCAGTTCTGGTTATTTTTGTTTTTAAATTTATTGTTGTCCTTTTTTTTGGTTGTGTGAGGAGGTAAAGGGTATATGCCCATGCCTCCATCTTGGCCTGAAGTCCTATATTGGTACATTTTTAAAATATATTTTTTAAGATTGTTGTTCAAGTACAGTTGTCTCCATGGACAAAGCCAAAGGGAGCAGCTTCTTTATGTATTTTTGAATAGTGGTACATTTCCTAAGGTTATCACTTTGGGTCTGTTTACTGAAATCCTTACTCGTAATGCCTTGGCAAACAATTTTCAGATGACTTCCAAATCCACATTTCCAGTCCTAAATTTAAAGGCACATATTTTCAAATGCCTGGTGAATATTTCTCCTCAGGAATCCTACTAGCCCGTCTAACTCATTTTTTGTTTTTGTCTTTACTTTTGCTTCTCTATTTTTAGCCTTTGACCCACCCAGACTTTGAAAACCTGGGAGAATGGTTCCATTCACTTTAATCTTCTTAATCTCCTGAGCTACTATCTAAAGAAGTAAGTCTGAACTCCTTAGGTGACATTCATAGCTCTACACAATCTAGTCCTAATTATCCTTCTAACCTTATCACTCACATTCTGTTCTCCCACCTACCCCAGGATATATCATCTATCCTGCTCTTTTACTTTTCTTGTACTCTGGATTATATTACTCCTATAACTGGCATTTCCATCTTTTCCCTCACCTTAAAGAAAATTTCTCATCACAAACCTCCTATTTTAACTATTAGGACAGAACTGAGATTCTCAGACCCATCTCAAGGACCATATGGCATGCTTCCTCCTATGGCAGGCATCCACCTGTGAGAAACCAGTTGTGCTTGGTATCCAAATGCCTTCTCTCTCTCTCTCTCTCTCCATATTTAACCTACCATCAGTCTGATAAATTCTATTCTTTCAATCTCTCTTGAATCCATTCATTTTTCTTTATCCCATTATAATACTTTTGTTTAACACAATATTTTTCTCATAGTCTTCTAGAGGCTCTCTAGGTTCTTTGCTGACCACCTCTAATTTGTGCTTCTCAATATATGCAGAGTGATTTTTCAAGATGTATATTCTCCCCTCCACTGCCTTCCCATAGTGCTCAAACCTATAGGCCCTTGCTTTGGATTCTGCTTTTATGTCCAAATGCTCTCTCTGGCTTTCTCTCAGGCTATAATTTTGCTCTCTCCTGCTGTGGAGCCCTTACATTTTCTATTCCCTCTACCTAAAATTCTCTTCCCCTTCCATCCTGCTCTCTTACCTTCAGAACTCATTTCAAATGTCCCTCCTTCAGAAAAACCTTCCCTGCCTGCCATCCTCCACTCATCAATGGTACTGTATGTGGACTTTTTCCTTCATGACACTTTTCAATGTTCATTATTTTACTATATTTCTATTGCCTGACTCCTCCACTAGATGCTCACCATTTTATTTGCTTTATTTCAAGTTTCCAACAACACCTTGACATAGCAGGAGATACTCAATAGATAATTGTTCATTGAATGAGTGAGTTATTACCCTCTGCCCTCAAAGTTCTTAATTACAAGGGAATCTCTACTGCATACCTATTTCTCTCTGGTAATGTTGACTATGTTTTTCTGAAAAATTAAGGTGATAAAATTTAATCCACTTTGTTTAACAGGTCATGTGTGACAGCATATTTTAGTTGTTTTTTTTTTCTAAATGATTAATGGGTACAAGAACTGGTAACGAGAGAAAAAAATGTAGGTGGGTTTGAATGAGGTTAAGGGAGTTTCATGTTTTGATGCCATTGTAGACCAAACTAATTTATATGTCTTTCCTTCACCACACATACCACTAGTTTTCAGAAATTGGAACCAAACCACATGCTAATAAATGTAATGTTCACTGGTCAAAAAATTGTAATGCTTTCCCTCCAGTTAACTAATCTATTTTAAGTTCTTAGTGAAAATGATTTACACTGGGTTTTAAAACTAAAAAGTTTCAAAATTATTTTTACCTCTGACATTTCTGTGAAAACCAAAGATGAGAGAGTGACACTGAGCTGGCGAAAACATTTAAAGCAAATACAAATACATTGGCTCTTCCTTACGAGCTACATGTTTAAAAATCTGCTTTTAAACATTCCTATCCAGTTGTACTGACTTCTACTGATAAGGGTTGAGAGGACAAGAAGTAGTGAAGGCTTACAGAAAAATGGAAAGAACATTTGACCAGGTGAGAGAACAACAGAATTCTAGTTTTCAACTCTATCACTTGGTAATCACTTGCCAAAACATTTAATACATGTGTGCCCAAGTTTCAGGAACTATACAATGGCAATAATTGAGCTTCAGTACAGAATGGCAGACTATACTCATGCACTTCCCTGACCCCCCTCCCAGACATCCCATAAATCAACAGTAAAGATATATTAGAGGAGACACATCCATAACAGTGGTGGAAATTGAAGACTTTAAATGGCTCATGTTGATAGAGGAAGTCACAGCCCACGACCCACACAGGAGACTGCAACAGAGATAGTGGTTGGAAATGTTATTCCCTGTAAAACCAGGAGTGATTTCAAGACCAGAGTTAACAGATATGAGAGCAAAAGTGGGCTAAGGATGCCAATAAGCATCATTAACTAAACACATGCTATTAAAAGAGTTAGATAAATTTTCTCCCTCTCCATGAAATAGAATTAGCAAAGGAATGTCATACCATCTCCCCATAACAATAACCTAGTACTTCATTAAAAAATAAATATGAAAAGCTAATGATCCTCACATTTGAGGAGGAAAAAACAGCCCAAAAGAGAGGTACCAAGATGTAGGTGAAATTATAAAATTCTCCCAGAATGTAGAGCATATATTTTTTAAAGGAGACTAAGAGAACAAAAAGTAAGGAAACATAGACAATAAATCTAGGAGAACCATTATGCATCTAATAGGAATTCCAGAAAGAGAGTAGAGAAAATAAAGAAATAATTCAAGAAAATGTCCTGGACATGAAAAAAAAAAAAAAAGCTGAGGTTGATAGATTGAAAAACCTACTAATAGTCCAAATGGATAAAAGTTTACAAAACCCAAAAGAAAAAAAAGCTAAAATCTTTGGGGACAAATAATACATTTTATACCCATCCCCTCATCTCCCACCCCCAAAGAAGCAGACATATTGGATTTTTCATCAGCAACCTTAGAAACTAGAATACAATGCAAAAGTGCCTTTAAAGGGATAAAAAGAAATTATTTGAAGCTAAAATTGTATGTGTGGCCAAATTGCCCATCATAAAGTTAGTGAAAGATTTTCATACTTGTGACTAATACAATTTACCCCACATCCAAATTTAGTAGTAATTGCTTAAAATTTTATTATATGTTTTTAACCCAAGGGGGAACCCAAGAAACAAGAAGATATATGATAAAAATATTACAGTTCTGGGAGGGAGAAGATGACGGGCTTGGTAAGAGGGAGCAGATTCCACTTCCTCCTACACAGGGGAGAGAAACCAGGCCGATCTATGGAGGAGCAGAGCAGACAGCCAATAGTACCACAATATATATGAAGATAGGAGATCAAAATTTATAGTGGACATTGAATAAGCAGATGGTAAGGAGAATAGTTTGGGAAAATAGAGACCTAGAAATCAGCGCAGGGAGCAGGGAGGCTACAACCCCAGCCTGCTGCCCATTGGGCCAAGCGCAGGGAGCTGGATCAGCGCTCCCTCCCTGGCTAGGCAGGGTTCGAGCAACACTGGGGGGAAGCCTGGATGCTTGAAATTTTAGAGAGCAATTTCAAAGATTGAGCTCCAAACACACACAGAGACCTGAAAAGAGTGTGCGCCCGAGTGGTGTGACCACAGGCAGTCCTGCCTGGCACGCCCACAACTTTGGGGGAGAGAAAGCTTTGTGGAGCCATGGAGACCAAGCCGCAATCCAGAGAGAGAGTGTGCCACGGGTAACTTGGAGAGTGTGCCACGGGTGTCTCGGAGCCTGCACCTAGAAAATACAGATCGGGTGCCTGTGCAGCAAAACAAGGTGAGAGGGAGAAGATAAATGCAGAACAGTCTCGGGTGTGTGTGTGTGTGCACAGGCGCGCACTGTGAGAAAACTTGAGAGAGCAAGTTAATCCCGGGCAGCCAGAGAAAACACACCTCTCAGAAAAACCCAGAGCCCACGATGCCCGCTGCCTGAGACAAGTGGACAACCCCCATAGACGTTGTGAGGTCAGCGAGAGTACTTGAGAGGGCGCAATAGACCTGTGCGGCCAGAGAAAACACGAGGTTCAGATAAACCCAGAGCCTGCTGCCCCAGAGACCGAAAGACTGCTTGATAAACTCAGAGGGGGCGTGCATGTAGACTGAGACCTAGAGCCCCAGGCACCCAGAAAGCACAACTGTAAACTCGTCCTTCAGTCTGCTGCAGCCAGCAGGAACAAAAAAACCGGTCTGACCAGTTTGAAACCAGCAAGAGGGTTTCTTTTCCTTTTCCTTTCTTTTTTTTTCAGTTATATTATTACACTTTTTTCTTTCTCTGCTGATTTTTCTTTTCTCTTTGTTTTCCCTGGTGAGTGTGTGTGTGTTTGTTTGTTTGATTTTTCCAAAGAAATTTTTTATATTTTAATTTTAATTTTTCGTGCCTTAACGCTTCTTACCTCTCTTTCCTTCTTTCTTCTTTTATTCCTTCTTCCTTTCTTTCCAATTTCATCTCTTCTACCTTCCCTAGTCTGCTTTTTTTTAATACACACAAATGAGACAAAGAAAACCAGAACTATGAAAAGACCAGAGTTGGTCCCAAAGAGGGGGCATCCTAACAGTTGAGACAGACAAATTTCACTTTGCTATTACAA
>PVKM010018944.1:0-24624 GCA_004027735.1 Carollia perspicillata | reverse complement strand
TAGTCTGCTTTTGTTTTAGGTGTGGATGTTAATAATTGTGAATTTGCTGTCCTTTTACTGTTCATATTTTTATCTTCTTTTTCTTAGGTAAGTCCCTTTAACATTTCATATAGTAAGGGCTTGGTGATGATGAACTTCTTGAACTTGATCTTATCTGAGAAGCACTTTATCTGCCCATCCATTCTGAATGAAAGTTTTGCTGGATAGAGCAGTCTTGGATGTAGGTCCTTGTGTTTCATGACTTGGAATACTTCTTTCCAGAGATACTGACATGCTCTTGATCAGGTGGAGTTTCTCCAGCTCCTGTGTTTCACTTTGGCTTCTGCCCCAGTGTCTTTGCTGAGATCTCTGCAGATTGAGAGCTTTCACTCCTAGGCAGGAGTGTCCAGAGTCATAAGCTGTGATCAAGCAAGTTTGCTTGGAATGGAGTCAGAGCTACCTGAGAGCTCCCTTCTGCTCCCCTACAGGTCCTACCTGACCTTGAAACTATGCCAGGAAGAGTAGGTGGCCTGTAAAATAAAAGAGAAATCTAGTTCCAAATATGACTTCTATTTTTATCAAGAGCAAATTGCTCAAATCAGGCTTCTGCTGCCTCACCTGCAAAATGGAGGTAATGATGTTTATTGTACAGGGAAAGTATGAGGATTTGAAGTGTTGTGCATATAAATTGAATAAATCTTTCTTCCCTAGGCTAAAATTTTTATTGTAAACAATTTTAGTCATTGCTTACTAACAATTTTACAATGGCTTTATTAAGGTACCTATGTAAGATAATTTGGGCTGACATGAGGCACTGATGAAACCTAAACCTTAATTTTAGTTTTAAACAAAATAATTATTTGATGAGATTGTCAAATCCACAAGTATTTTTCTTGTGAGAAGAAAACTGTAAGGAGAGAAAATTTATGGAAATCCAACTTTATTCATTTGTTTTTATAAATTATATTTTATTTATTATGCTGTTGCAGTTGTCCTGCTTCCCCCCGCTTTGCCTTTCTCCACTCAGAGCCTCCTACTCTCTCAGGCAATCCCCCCCACTATTGTTCATGTCCATGGGGTTTTGGCCACTCCATTCCCTATACTGTACTTTACATACCCATGGCTATTCTGCAACTACCTATTTGTACTTGATAATCCCCTCACCTCTGTACCTATTCTCCCCATCCCCACTCCCATCTGGCAACCATCTGGTAACTAACTTCTTTTCTCTTGTTGCTTTTGAAAATCTCTCTTTATCTTTAACCTTGGGCCTTTTAATAATGATGTGTCTTAGAGTAGGTTTCTTTGCATCCATCATAGTTGGGACTCTCTATGCTTCCTGGACTTGCATGTCTATTTCCTTCACCAAATTAAGGAAGTTTTCTTTCACTATATTTTCAGACGAGATTGGGTGTGTTCAGGGTACTATGGCCGTAGCCACTATATTTTCAGATAGATTTCCAATTCCTTGCTTTTTCTCTTCTCCTTCTGGCATGCCTATGATGTAAATGTTGGACCTCTTAAAATTGTCCTAGAAGCTGTTTGTATTATCCTCATTTGCAGGGGATCTTTTTTCTTCTTGTTCTGATTGGTTGGTGTTTTGCTTTTCCTTATATTCCAAATCATTGATTTGATTCTTGGTTTCATCCAGTCTACTGTTGTTTCCCTACAAATTGTTCTTTATTTCAACTAGTGTATCCTTCATTTCTGACTAGGTCTTTTTTATGCTGCTGAGGTCCTCACTAAGTTCCTTGAGCATCCTTATAGATAGTGTTTTGAACTCTGCATCTGATAGATTGCTTATCTCAATTTTGTTTCATTCTTTTTCTGGAGTTTTGATCTGTTATTTCATTTGGGCCATATGTCTTTATCTGCTCATTTTGGCAGCCTGCCTGTGTTTGTTTCTATGCATTAGGTGGAGCTGCTTTGACCCTGTGCTTTGGTAGTGTGGTCTAATGCAGTAGGTGTCCCGTAGGGTCCAGTGGCACAGCCTCTCCTATCACCCAAGTTGGGTACTCGAGGTGTGCCCTTCGTGTGGGCAGAATACACCCTCCTCTTGTAGTTGAGCCCTGATTGCTGTTGGCAGATCAAAGGGAGACATTTACCCAGGCGAGCCAGGTTCAAGGATTGGCTGTGACCACTTACCATCAACCTCTTCCCTCTGTGGAGTATCAGCTGTGCTGGGGCATGGTGGTGGTGCTCCAGTGTGGTCTGTAGCTGTCCACTTGTGGCTTTGGCCCTGGGGTTTCCTGGGTGGTGCAGGTCAAGTTTAGCCCCCCACCTGTGTTTTTCCTGGGGCACCTTGCCTGAGCTGTAAAACAATCTGAGATGGCTGCTACTTGTGCCAGGCTTGGAGATTCCCAGGCGAAGCCAAGCTGTGACTCTAATCTGGCTGCTGGTAGGGCTCACTGAAGCCAGCTATTATTTGTTTGATGAGATTTAGGAGCTAAAATCAGCTATTCTTATGGAAAAGCAGCTTGGGTGGACCTGCATATTGGGTGAAGTAGAGACTCTGTTGATCTCAAAGTGGGTCACACAGTGTTAGTCAGGTTGATGGAGTCTCAGGCATGGCACCAGCCTACCAGCTCTGTGTGGGGCTCAGCAAAGGAACAATGACCTCTGCTCACCCTGATGCCAGATACTTCAGACTCTCCCTATATGCCACTTTTGCCCTTCAAGCTGCCACCCTGATGCTGGAGCTCAGAGGCAGCAAGTCTGAGTAGGTGAGTCCATATGTGGGTTCCCCAAGAGGAACTGCTTAGGATTCTAGCAGCCTCCTCCACCAACTCAATCCCCACTGGTTTTCAGCCAGAAACCACATGTGGGGATTTGCCTATCTGAGACTCTTCCCTCCCAAGATACCTGTCCCAAATTCTTATCCACATGTGAAGCCAGCCCATTCTGCATCCACACCCCTCCTGCCTGTCTGGATGGATGTGTTTTCTTCAATTTTGTAGTTGTCAGACTTCCATTCAACTTGATTTCTGATGTTCCTGGGTAATGATTGTTCTCCTTTCAGTTGTAATTTTGATGTGGTTGTGCAAAGTGGTAAGCTATGATTGCTTACATCACCATCTTGACCTGAAGCCTTCAGAAATGCAACTTTTAAATATCCCCTCTCCTTTTGCTCCAGAAACTGAAAAATGAGGTCATGACTATGAGGGAAGTGGTTGTAACATTGAAGTCTCTGCCTCATTTCTCTGTGTGGGACAATGTGATAGACTCTAGCATGCTAATATGAATAGCCCATGAACTGTGCTGTGGCAGAAGCCAACAGTGAGCAGAAAAATGCCATGCCTGGGACTTTTTACTGTGTGTGTTATAAGGGATAGTAAATAAGACTACATCTGAGAGATCTAAGATGGTGGTGTAGAAGGTGAAAGCTGCAGACACCTCTTCCCAGGACCAAACTGGAATCAAAACTAATTATAGAACAATCATTCTGACTAACCAACTGAAGACTAGCTGAAAAGAAGCCATATAAAGAATTTACAGAAGAAGCTACATTGAGACTGGTAGGAAGGACGGAGATGTGAAAATAGCTGGCCTTGCTTCCACTGGTGATGGCTAAGGTTCCAGACAGATATCTCAGCTATGGGGCATTTTCCCAGAGAAGCATGGGGTCTCAACCTCAAGCTGGACTCTCCAGCCCAGAGCACCAGAGCCAGGAAAAGGAGCCTACCTAATATCTGACTGAAAAGTAGTTGGATTTCTTTCACTAGGGAGAGACAGCATCTGCTAGAAACATAGTCACTCTCTTAAAAGGACAAAGAACAAAATTTCACTCACAATCATTCACCCTGGGTTCTGATGGATGGCAGAGCAGAGACTAAAGTTGCATGAGGGGTTTGTGGCTCTAGAGAGAGCTGAAATGGAAGCCTCCAGGATCCCTGTGTTGAGTCAGTCTCCCATACTGAAGATGCCATCTTTCTTGAGTGGACCACTCCCCATCCTGTAGCATCATGCTGGGAGAATGCAATGCTACACCCTCTGAACTCCCTTTCACCCCACCCTGTGGAGCTTACAACCTATTGGAGTTAGCTGCTTTGGCCAGGATGTAGAGGGCTAGGCAGACTCAGGGGTGTCAGTGAGTGAGTTGTATGACTTTAAGGTGGAGGCCATTTTTCCCACTTTTCTTTGAACTTGATTGGAGCTTCCCTGTCAAGGGAGATCCACTAGAACCACCCTCCAGGCTTCTGGAAGACCTACACTGTTGGTTCCGGCTTCAGCTCTAGAGGCCCTACCTGTCCTGCTCCTAGTGGCTCCACCCTACAGAGTCTGGGCAAAATCCAGACAGACTAAGTGATGTGACTCTGGAGTGGGAGCCACCCCCCCTACCTTCCCCAAAGCTTGACTGGCACACTCACAGGAGATCCACTAGCACTACCCTCTTGGCTCTAGGCAGCCTCACCTTGCTGAGCTTCTTCTCCTCCCAGGAAGAATTGGGGACAGACTGAGCTGTGTGGCTCTAGAACAGGGGGCAAATTTTTCCCTTGCATGGCCAGCCAGAGCAGAACCCTCCCTTCACATGATTAAATCTTTGTTTTGGCCTGATAAACTCTGCCAGCTTCACCCTGATGACTCCCTGAGACCCCACCCTAACACAAAGATGTGAAAGCACCTAGTGGGTGGCAGTTAGGCTTGGTTTACCAAGGGATATTTTCTAAGTGACCTCAGACTCAGCACCAACACTGAGTTTGAACCTGTATCAATCTGGTGAACACTACTTGTCCCATCCTTGTCACTTACTGTGACCCTACCTCATGCAACTTGAGTACAGTCAAAAACTCTTTTTTAATTTTTAATTTTATTTTATTAAAATTTTATTTATTTATTAGAGAGAGAAGAAGGGAAGGAGAAAGAGAGAGAAACATTTATTTGCTGTTCCACTTATTTGTGCATTGATTGGTTGATTCTTGAATGTGTCCTGACTGGGGATGAAACCTGCAACCTTAGTGTATCAGGATGGTGATCTAACCCTAGTCAGGCAGCTCAGATCTTTCAGTGATCAAGCCTAAAAGGCAGCTGGCATGTGGAGGCAGGCAGAGGCAGATCTTGAGGTGCACTGGGACTTTAGCTGACCTGCCCACAGGCCTGGTGCTAGTAAAAGCCAGCTATGGTGTGCAGCTTTGTTATTCCCATACACACTCAGACCCAGCATAGGCAGCCACAAACTGTGAATTTCTTGTAGCTCCAGATAGGTTGCTGAGGTGCACTCACGGGGAGTGTCTTACATGGGTCTATACCAGAAGCCCAGAACCAACACACCCAATGTCAACTTCAGACAATATCAATGCAGGATCCAATAAGTCCACAAGCAGAATATTGAAAAGAGATCTTGGCAGGCACCATGTACTGCTGGGGCAAATTTTGCTTTGTGTGGTCAGTGACTGCACAGCAGCTTGCATACCGTGGTTGGGGATGAATCTCACAGTTAGCCAGCTGGAGGGTCAATCTCATATGCAAATGTACCAATGACAATTAAGACACAATTACAACAGGAGAGCCCATATAACCCACACAAGTGACATTGCTGGAGCACCCAGCTCAGGCGACCAAGAAGACTGCACTGCTGAACTTCAGAGAACACCTACTATACAAGGCCAATGCATGAAGACTAGGAATCATAGCAAATCTAATATATAGAAACAAACACAAAGAGGCAGCCAAAATGGAGGGAAAAAGAAATAGGCCCAAATGAAAGAGCAGAAGAAATCTCCAGAAAAAAATAAATAAGTAAAGTGGAGGCAAGAAATTTATGAGATATAAAGCTCAAAGCAATGGTTATAAGGATGCACAGCAGCATGATAAAGGACAGAGAAACCATAAAAAAGGACCAACCAGAAATGGAGACTACAATATCTGAAATGACCAAACCAGAAATGACCAACCAGACCAACCAGAAATGGAGACTACAATATCTGAAATGAAGAATACATTAGAAGGAATAAACCATAGGTTGTATGAAAAATAAAATAGATTCAGTGATTTGGAAGACAAGGTAAAAGAAATCACCCTGAGCAGCAAAACTAAAAAAAGAATTAAAAATAAGATGAGGATAATTAAAGAGACCTTTGAGACAACATGAGTTATAACAACACCCACATCGCAGGGATACCAGAAAGAGAAGAGAGAGCAAAGGATCAAGAAACTGTTAAAGAAATAATCACTGAAAAATTCCTAATTTGGTGAAGAAAAAAGTCACACAAATCCAGGAAGCATAGAGTCCTAAACAAGATGAACTAAAAGAGGCCCGCACCAAGACACTTAACAATTAAAATGCCAAAGTTAAAGACAAAGAGAGAATCTTAAAAGGTGTAAGAGAAAGACAGTTGGCTACCTACATTGGAGCTCCAATGAGAATGTCAGCCAATTTCTGCACAGAAACATTTTAGGCCAGAAGGGATTGGCATGAAATATTCAAAGTAATGAAAACTAAGGACCTACAACCAAGACTACTTTATCCCACAAGGCTATAATTTAAAATTAAAAGAGAAATAAAGAACTACCCAGAAAAGAAAAAGCCAAAGGAGTTTGGTACTACCAAATCAGTATTACAAGAAATGTAATGTAAAACACAGGGAATCAGGGTACTCACAGTATTGATTGAGCTTGGTTACAAAATGAAGGAAGAATTGAAGGCTATACAACGTGAAATAAAGGAAAATATACAGGGAACCAACAGTGATGGGAAGGAAACTGGGACTCAACTCAATGACTTGCAACAAAAGGGAGAAATAAACATTCAACTGGAACAGAATAAAGCAAACAAGAATTCAAAATAATGAGGAGAGGCTTAGGAAGCTCTGGGACAACTTTAAGTGCTCCAACATCTGACTCATGGGGGTGCCAGAAGGACGAGAGGAAGAGCAAGGAATTGAAAACTTATTTGAAAATAATGAAGGAAATCTTCCCTGATCTGGTGAAGGAAATAGACTTCCAGGAAGTCCAGGAAGCCTAGAGAATCCCAAAGAAATCGGACTCAAGGAGGAACACACCAACTCACATCATCATTAAGTTACCCAAGATTAAAGATAAAGAGAGAATCTTAAAAGCAGCAAGAGGAAAGGCGACAGTTACCAACAAAGGAGTGCCCATAAGACTATCAGTCGATTTTTCAAAAGAAACTTTACAGGCAAGAATGGACTGGAAAGAAGTATTTGAAATCATGAAAAGCAAGGACCTACATTCAAGATTAATCTATCCAGCAAAGCTGTCATTTAGAATGGAAGGGCAGATAAAGTGCTTCCCAGATAAGGTCCAGTTCAAGGAGTTTATCATCACCAAGCCCTTATTATATGAAATGTTAAAGGGACTTATCTGAGAAATAGAAGATGATCAAAAACTATGAACAGTATAATGACAACAAACTCACAACTATCAACAACCGAACCTAAAAGAACAAAAACAAACTAAGCAAACAGCTAGGAGAGGAAAAGAATCATAGAAATGGAACCACATAGAGAGTTATCAGTGAGGATGGGGAGGGGAAGAATGGGGGGAAATGTACAGGGAATAAGCAGCATAAATGGTAGGCATAAAATGGACAGGGGAAGTTTAAGAATAGTTTAGGAAATAGAGAAGCCAAAGAACTTATATGTACAACCCAAGTACATGAACTAAATGGGGAAAATGCTGGAGGATGGAAGTGGGCAGCTCAGAGTGGGGATAAAGGGGAGAAAAAAATTGGTACAACTGTAATAGCATAACTAATAAAATATATTTTAAAAAAACATAGGGTAGCTAAATGAATATGAAAACAAGACCCATATATACTCTGTCTACAAGAGGCCCATCTCCCAATGAAACACACAAAAAGACTAAAAGTAAAAGGGTTGCAAAAGATATTTCATACAAATGAAAAGGAAGAAATGGTGAGGTGGCAATGCTTGTATCTGACAAAATAGATTTTAAAACACAGGCTGTATTAAGAGGCAAAGAAGGACACTACATAATGATAAAGGGTATAATCCAATGAAAGGATATAACTTTGGCAAACAATAAATGCATAAAGCACCCAACATAGGAGCACCTAAATGTGTTAAGCAAATCTTGATGGACATAAAGGCCACCATTTTATTGTTGATTTTATGTCTGGAAGATCTATCCATTGATGTCAATGGGTTGTTAAAATATCTACTATGTATTAATGGCAATCACCACATTGTTGTCCCTGTTTATGAGGTTGAGGATGGAAACTGACATCTCCTGAGAAAGTTATCTTTGACCCTGAGGTATCCTCTGTGGCACATGATGTCTAGCAGTCATTGACACGAGACACAAAGACTCATTTGTGCCCTGAAGTCATAAATGCCCATCTTTACCACTTAAATTAGGCTATAATCTAGAACTATGTACTCATCTGTTATCAAGATGGAAATAGATCTTTGACTGCTTTGTCTTCCACATTCTTTCTTTTGGATTGGGAGTGTTTGTTGCTTTTCCTCCCCTGGCCCTACCATTGTATTTTGGGTTTATATGAGGTAGATACCTTGTTTCTTGAGTTCACAGGCCTTCTGATCAAGCGGAACTGCTCTTAGGGAGCCTACTCTGCACCTGGGCCTGATTTAGATAATGAGATCCTGGACCTAGAGCTTGAGCCTGAGTATGTAATTCAATGGAAATTTTAGGTACCTTTGAAGGGCGGTGGTTTGCTTGCAAGATGAAGCATTAGAGTCTTTACAAGGCCTAGCAACTTCCACTTTTGTACTTTTGGGAACCCTGAAAGTCAGTTTCTCTGACCCACAAAATTGTGAACAAATAACATAGTTTTGGGCTTCTTACTTTTGAGGGGTTTGGTGTACAGCAAAAGACAACTGAAACATGATGGGTCAACAATACCCAGCTCATGAAGGGCAGCTAGGGCTGTAAAGTGAAATGATGTCTTGTGGACAGGTGCTCAGTATTTGCTAGGGCCCATCACATGTAGTAGCTGTTTTTTCAAAGGGTTAGTTAATACTTTTTATTACCTTGTTCCAGAAACCTAGGAGTCTATGCTCTCATTGTCCCATTAGGGCTTACCAGAGATTTCATGTGATCTCCTAACCTATGGAAAACTGTATGCCCCTTGGGTCTGCTAGGTTATACTTTGACCTAGAAGTTTGACCTGGAGACTGAATGTGCTGCACAACTCTCACTTGCTCTGGTAGCCCTCTGAGATACCTGATGTAGTCTTCTTAGATACCTGATGAATAGGCTTAAGTAGAATTCCAAAATGCATTATACTCAGCCTTCAAAATCCAAATCAAATCCTGTACCTCTTTCTTATGGTGGGAGGTACAATGATTTCTCCACGACTGTTCCCCCCAGATCATTAGACCACTAAAACATTCTTGATGTAGTAGGCACTCTTTTAGAGTTTATCTCTCATGCTACCCAGGGATGCATATTTCTTATTGAGCTTGTAGTACTTTCCACTGTTGTGCATCAGGTACAGCCAGCATGAAGCCACCCATGTAATGAGTCTGTGAAGTTCTGTGGACTGTCAGAGAATCCAGATCCCTGAGAACTATTTATGGCAGGCCAGGGGAGCTAACACAGCCCTAGGGAAGAGAGTATGCTCATGAACATCAACAGCATTTGGTCTTCTTTAGTGATCAGGATTGAAAAGAATACATTCATAACAGCCATGGCAGAGGAGTAAGTGGAAGCTACACTAACCTCCTCCCAGGACCAATCTGGAATTACAACTAAATTGCAGAGAAATCATCCTGAATAACTAACTGAACACTAGGAGGAGAGAAGCTTTATAACCACATACAGACTGAAGAAATTTCTTCACCGCAGGACCAGTAGGGAGTGTGGAGGAGGCACGAGAGAGCTGGCTGGGCTCCCACAGGTGTCAGTGAAAGTTCTGGAGGGACATTTCAGTGGCTAGGGGGTTCCCCTGAGAAGTGAGGGTCTAGACCCCAAGCTGTGATACCTAGTTTACATAACCAGAGCTGGAAAGGAACCCAGATAGCATCCAGTTGTGAAAAGCAGCAGGGTTTCTTTCTGCCAGAGAGAGATGGCTGGAAACTCAGAGAGCCTCTTAAAGGGAAAACACACAAAATTTCCTTTGCAGTCACTTACCCTGGGCTCTGGTAGAGGGAGGGCAGAGTGGACTATAAAAGCTTGAGAAGAGTCTGAGCTTTATGGCTCTGGAGAGAGAACTGAAGGAACAGCCACCAAGATCCCTATGCTGAGTCATTCCCCATATTGCACAAGCCATCTTTCTCAGCCACAGCACTCCTCTCTGAGTGGTATCAACCTGAGGGGAAGCAATAGCCCCATCCCCAGAAATTACTCAGCCCCATCCTGTGGTGCTTAAAGTAGGATGCTGATTATAGCATAAGGCCATACCACTGATTAGATTAACTAAGGTAGAAAATACAGAGTAGCAGCTAAATGGAAAGCCAAAGAAACAGACACAAAATGAAAGAACAAGAGAATTCTCCAGAAGAACTAGATGAAATGGAGGCAAGCAATTAATCAGAGGGTTTATAGTAATGATTATAAGGATACTCAAATGCATGAAAAGAAGACAGAAACCATAAAAAAGTACCAGTCAGAAATAGAGAATTCAATTATCTGATTTAATTAATACACTGGAAGGAATAAACAGTAGTTTAGATGAAGCAGAGTATAAATCAGTGATTTGGAAGACAAGGTAGAAAAACTACCCACGCAGAACAGCAAAAAAAAAAAAAAAAGATTTCTTTTAAAAAACGAGGAGAGCTTAAGAAACATCTTGGACAACATGAAGTGTAAAAACATCTATATCATGGGAATACCAGAAGGAGAAGAGAGTGAGGAAGGGATTGAGAACCCATTTGAAGAAATAATGGCCAAAAACTTCCTTAATCCAGTGAAGAAAAAAAGACCGCAAGTCCAGGAAACTCAGAGTCCCAAACAAATTGGACCAAAAGAAGCCTACATGGAGACATAACATAGTTAAAATGGCAAGGCTTAAAGACATATAGAGAATCCTAAAACACACAAGAAAAAAGCAGATAGTCACCTACAAGAGAACACCAAGTAGACTGTCATCAGATTTCTCAACAGAAACATGTCAGGCCAGAAGGAATTGGCATGAATATTCAAGGTGATGAAAAGCAAGGACTTACAATCAATACTACTTTACCCAGCAAAGCTATAATTTAAAATCAAAGGAGAAATAAGGAGCTTCCCAGACAAGAAAGAGCTAAAGGAGTTTGTTACCACTGAACCAATACTGCAACAAATGTTAAAGGGCTTGCTTGAACAAGAAGAAGAGAAAGAAAAAAAAACAGAGGAGAATAGTCTAATACTAAAATGAAACTAAATACATATTTGTCAATAATAACCCTAAATGTTAATGGCTTAAGTGAACCAACCAAAGAACAAAGGGTAGCTGAATAGATAAGAAAACAAGACCCATATAAATGTTGCCTCCAAGAGACCCATCTCAGATCGAAAGATGCACACAGACTAAAAGTAAAGGGATGGAAAAAGATATTTTATGCAAATGGAAAGGGAAAAAATCTGGGGTAGTAGTACCATATCTAACAAAATAGACTTTAAAACCAAGACTATAGTAAGAGACAAAGAAGGACACTACATAATGATGAAGGGAACAATTCAACCAGAGAATATAACCCTAGTAAACATTTATGCACCCAACATAGGATCACCTAAATATGTAAAACAAATCTTGATGAACATAAAGAGAGATCAACCAAAATACAATCATAGTCAGGGATTTTAATGTCCTTTGACCTCAATGGATAGCCCTTCCAGAGAGAAAATCAACAAGGAGACAGCAGCCTTAAGCAACATACTAAATCAAGTGGAGTTAATTGATATCTTCAGAGTATTTCACCCCAAAGCAGCAGAATATGCTGCACATGGAATGTTTTCTAGGGTAAATCACATGTTAGGAAAACAAGCAAGTCTCAATAAATTTAAGAATATTAAAATCATATCAAGCATCTTCTCTAACCATGATTCTATGAAACTAGAAATCAGTCACAAGAAGAACACTGAAAAACATGCAGACACGGAAGTTAAATAACATTGTATTAAACAATGAATGAATCAACAATGATATCAAGGAAGAAATCAAAAGATACCTTGAAACAAATGAAAATGAGGACACAAAAATCTAAAATATGTGGGACAACGGGAAAGCAATCCTAAAAGGAAAATTCATAGCATTACAGGCATATCTGAAAAAAAAAAGAAAAAGTCAAAGCTCAAGTAAACAATATAACTTCACACTTAAAGGAACTTGAAAAGGTATAACAAAAAAAGCCCAAAGTGAGTAGAAGGAAGGAAACGATTTTAATTTTTTAAATATTTAAAAATATTGTTTATCTTGGTTACTGAGCTTCTTGACACCCACTTAAATATTGCGCCAGAGGTGAGTTTCTCACTTGCCTCACCCTAATTTCAGCTGGCTGTCCTCGAATCCTTGAAGAAAGGCTCAAGTCTGCCAACTGTAAGTCAAAGCATTCTGTGAAAGGTCAAAGGCCTATGCCACCTTTGTATCCTACAAATCAGTGAGAAAGTTGTACTGAAAACTTAGCTTAGGATCTAGTCAAGAGGGTGTTATACCTGCAAAGAAAAATTAATAAGTAGCATCAGTAGGTTTCCTTTCTTAAAGTTAGGGCTGTGATAAAGGAGTACGGCTGAGGCTGAGGATGGGGATATGACCCTGAGGGTCTTGAATCCTCAGGTTCTCCTGAAGCCTCCAGGTCAGCATAGGCCACTCCTTTTCCCTTGTTGGCCAAGAGCCTAAAGGACATCCTTTCCCTGGTGGGGATGTGCCAAGACCTCACATGTGGCAAATCTAAAATCACACTGATCTGTCTCTGCTTCTCTGAATTGCCTTCAGAATCATGAGGGTCAGGTTTCAGCAAAATCTGAGCAAAGAAGAAACAAATCACTCACAGCAAAATGCCAAATCTTGCTAATACCTACTGCACAGAATTAAAGAACCAAGTATGGGCATTAGTCTTGAGGATGTTGAGGGAGAGGAAGAAGATATAAAGTTGGATAGGGGAGAGTTTATTTACATGGGAGTCTTTTCTCTGGGTTTGAGATTTAATAGTCTGGTAAGGATGACTGAAGTTGATCCTATGGAGCTGGTAGGGTGGCTTCTTAAAGGTGGACCTCATGATGGCCTACAGCAAATAACATGGAGATGCCAGAAACACCTCGAAAGGCTATTGAGAAAGGGGTAAGAAGGCTCAAGAGGAGGACATGTGAAACAGGCTTTGTCATATGAGATCAAAGAAACCATCCCCTGAATATGTCCCCATGGGTGGGCACAGGAATACTCCTTTTACTTAAGAAATGCTCTAGTGAGAGGAGACTAGCACTGGAGAAGCTCAATGTTCTCCATAATCTGGGGATGGCATTAAAAGATTCTACCATGACAATGGGTTACCTAGTGTCAATGGGAATGATAGTAGTCCTGATCAGAGAGTCCAGGAGGCAACATTTAATCATCAGTGGCCAAGGTGGACAGATTTGCAAACAAGGTGCCTTATTCTACAGGAATCTGTGGGAAAGCAAAGAGACCATAGTGTTTCTTGGTGTAAGATGGACAAACAGCTAAAGAGACTTGTATAGATGATGTCAATTGCTACAATGGAAAATCATGATCTCTCACCAAAGCTCCAGATATGAGCCATTTCTCAGACCTGAAGTCCCTGAGGAAGAGTCCTACTGAACTACCAAAGGGATAGGCATTGAGAATTTCCAGTCTTTTCCAAACAGATCTGGAGCTGTTTGCCAGATTTTTTGTACTAGGGGAAAAGTGTTTTGCATATTGGGTAATTGAGCTTGTTTGGTTTTGAGGGAAGGTTTCAAAAGAGAGAGAAGTTGAAGACAGGAGATTTTGCAAAGAACAAGACAGGATCCCAGGGAAGGTCGGAGGGTGGAAGTCCACACCCAGTAATGGGAGCTGGCTTTTCACCTCATAGTAGGGAAAGGTCTAGCTGTGAGCATTTGGCTCGGGAGGAACTTTGAGACTGTTTCTAATTAATGGGACATAGTTTCTCTTTTAAGTAAGGAGCAAAGTCAGAAAAAGGACATGTGATAAAACTGAGTGTTGCCTGTGGACAAGCCAGAGAGAAGGTGATAGAGCAATAGGAACAGACATGACTGTCAGACCAGACCCTTTGAGGGTGGGATTGTCTAGCAGTTCAAGGAAGCCTGAGTGACTTGGGTCTGATTCAAGTAGTGCTCTTCTTAGGAGGTCTTCATGGGACTGGGTGGGGTTTAGTGCCTCTCTGGGACTCACAAAGGCTGGGTATATACTGTTCTAGGTGCATCCCCAGCCTCTGGCATCCAGAGATGTGAGGCTAGAGTTACCCAGGGATGGGGGATGGATACTGGCAAATAGACTTTGTGTGGCGGGTCCTAGTTCCAGAGGATCTTATGGGCAGAGCAGTGGCTGAGGCCCAACAGGAGGAACAGAGGCTATATCCAGATTCCTTATCTTCCTGAGACTAGGCTCTCCTATTCCCTGTCATGCCCAGGGTGCATTCGCAGCTGGTAAGACAGACTTCTGTGACTTGGTCTGAGTGGCTGAGGCAGACAGGGACAAACACACATGTCCCTGGCCTACAAGACTAGGTCATTTGAGGACAGCCACCATAGGTATTAGCTAGAGGAATCTGCCCCCTGACACGAGAGCACTTGTCACCTTGTGGCTGCTGCCTTCCTTTTGTCTGCAGCATTGACAGTGACAGCCTGCTTGTGGCAGATTCAGCTCTAACTTGATAACTCTGTAAGCCTTCCACCTCATGCCTGATGTCCCCTGGGTGGGTCTGCCATATGGAATTTGGGATCTGGGCAGCTGGGAGCTGGGCATGCTGACAGCTGGTGGCCCCAGGTCTGGAATAAAGTGGACCCTATGGGGCTGCAAAGAAGGACAGTAGGGAACAAGTATGTGTGAGGTGATGGACACCTGCATTTAGCCAGGCCTTTGGGATGCCCCAGGAAGGCAGTTGGCTGGAGTCTGGAATGGGTTTGGGGGTTAAGAAGGATCTGTGCTGCTGGCTGGGCTTCTAGGATCAGAGTCCTAGCCTGAGGAGTCTACAAGGGATGAGGGATTGGAAGTGTGGGTGTCAGGGTCCCAGTCTTAGGGCTGGAGCTCAGGGCTGGGTTTCAGTGCTACAGGGGCCTGGCTAGGGCCTGTACTTGGACTGGAGCACAGGGGGTACAGTAAGAGCTGGGGTACAGTAAGAGCTGGGGTGCACCCAGGCCTTAGCTAAGAGCAGCAAGCCCTGTGCCTACTCACTCATGCCACTCATGCCACTTGGGGGATGGAGCCCTCCCACAGACACCACTGCTGGACACATAGGAAATGCACAGTTGGACCTCACTGCAGTGTCTTGTAGATTATGCATTGTTGTGTTTGTGTGCGGTGATGTGTGAGATGTGTGTGTATGTGGTATAGTAGGTGTGAGTAGTAGCACATGGTGCATGTGTAGAGTGTGTTGTGTGTATATGGCATGTATTTTGTTTTGGTGTGTTGTGTGGTATCATTTGTGTATCACATTGTATGGTATGTATGTGTTGTGTGTGTATTTTTATGAGCGTACTATATGTGACGGTGTGTTTTTGTGTGTTTATATACATGTTGTGTTTTTAGTGTATATGTAATGTGTGGTTTGTATGTATTTGTGGTGTGTTGTGTGTGTCATATTGTGTATAGTGTGGATTTTGTATTGAGTATGGTGAGTGTGGTGTATTTACGTGTGTGGTGTACATATTTGAGTGTGGTGTGTGATGTGTATGTGTTGTGCTGTTAGTGTGTTTTTATATGTGTGTTTTATGTGATGCATCATGTGTTGTGTGTTACATTGTGTGTAGTGTGTGTCGTGTTGTCAATGGCATGTGTGTGCCGTGTGTGCGAGTGTTGTGTGTGTATATATATGGTGTGTTGTAGAGGGCAGGGTATGTGTAAGTACACGTTTTTCACTCCCTTCTTTATTTGTGAGGAGAATGAAGAAAAGCAAGCTGTATTTGAGCCTCTGTGTTTAAACATCTGGTGGCTGAGTAAAAATATTTTATTGTTTGCTTTGAACTCTGTCAATGATCAGACAGTGCTGTAAAAATTGTTTGGATTGTATATCCACAGCTTCTCCTCCTTATGTTTCCTCAGTGGCGGCAGAGCCTATTAGTAAGGAGCGGGGGTCCCAGATGCTTGGGTTTGAATTGTGGCTCTGACAGTACTTAGCTGTTCCATCACATGCAAGCTAATTGACCTCTCTGTACCTCAGTGCACTCATCTGTAAATTGGGTTTTATGATGGTATTTGCCTTACAGAGTTTCTGTGAAAATTAATGAGTTATCACACATGAAGCTTTTCGCACTTTCGTGCGTACAGAGTAAGCCTTCCATACCTGGAAGTTCTGTGGCTGTCATATGCTTTCTGGCCTAAGGCTCATGTTTCTACCTCAAGTCCTGCCAGGCGCCACTTGTAATGGCTCTTTACTTCTGTTCCGTGTTTTATCTTTTAAGCTTTCCTGTTTAGCTTCCTTATCCTCTTTGTCAATCAATCAATTGGAAAGTGTTCACTGAGACTTCCAGGGTCAATACCATGCTAGGAATGGTGGGAATTCATGAGAAATATGAGACTTGGTTACCACCTTGCAAAAAAAACTTGTTTCATGAGAAGGTAAAATTTTGAACAGCAAAACCTTACATAGAATATGAAGAACATTCTGAGTGCATGTGTTTCTAGGGGCTCAGGAAAGAGGTTCAATGTGTACTGGAGCAGAAACACTTCTGGCGAAGGGGAGAATTTCTTTGGAATTGGAGGAGTGAGTATAATTTAGCTGCTCAGAGAGAAAGAAGGAGAATTTCCAGAAAGCAACACTATTTGGTGCACTTCCCCTTACCGGGTGTGGAGACTGGTCAGGTTCTGCACATGATGCCAATGCTTTTCCGAAGTTCGGCAAGCTCTATGTGTTAGGCTCTCTTCAGAGAGGGAACGGAAACCAACAATGGTTTATCACACGGTCCAATCACTTACTATTTTACTTGGAAAAACATGCATTTTCACTGAAATGATAAATGTTACTCTAATACTACTTTCTGATAAACCTGCGATGTAACAACTGAAGAAAATATGGAATGACAAACCTAAGGATGGATGCCTTATCTGCCCCCCATGCTAATAATACTCAAGGTACTCATCAAAGTAAAAATGTCAATGTCTTCTCAACATTCTGTTTCTGAGTTTTTAAATTTTTTCTTCCTTACTGTCTTTTTAATTTCTCTAAGAACATTCCAACTTGGTTGTTGAAACTTTGGGCCTTCGATCCTGTGTACTGTCTTGTGCAATGTGATCGAATCCTCAAGAACATATCTAAGCTAATTGTCTTGTGAGGCACTGGATAAAAGAGGGAGAAGGGACTAGCCAAATAACATATATGTATAACCATAGACACAGACGACAATATAGTATGGCCAGAGGGAAGGAGAGGCAGTGGCTGGGTGGAGGTAAGCAAAGGGAAGGGGAACAGTGGGACATCTATAATAGTGTCAATAAAAATAAAGTTTTAAAAAAATACATGAATTTTCTTGGCTGCTGAGTTTTGGAGTTGGTATCTTTTTAATTAAGATTTCCTTTGGCAATTAACTTCTAATTCATTTATTCAATCACTTCATTTTTTAATCTTGACTCTTCACAAACCACTTATTGGAGATAAAAGTACTCAAATCTTATTTTTTTCATGCACATTAAAAAATAAAATAAAGAGTCAGAAGGGTGAAGGGATTAAGCAAAGAAAAAAGACAGTAAAAAGTATGGTGATTGTTAGAGGGAAGGGGGTGGGGGAGGTAGAAGAGGGTATAGGGGGAATACATGGTAACAGAAGGAGACTTGACTTGGGGTAGTAAACACACTATACAATATACAGATGACCTGGAATATATAACTTTGTTAACTAATGTCACCCCAATAAATTCAACAAAAACACAGTTAAAGAAAATAGAATTTATTCTGTTAGCTTATTTAGTTTCCTCACCAAGGAATGGTATGTGTAAGCATTTGTGTGTGTGTGAGAGAGAGAGAGATAGAGGGAGAGAGATAGAGGGAGAGAGAGGAAAGAAGGAAGGGAGTTGACATGGATTCTGGAAGGTTCTCAGTGCTGAGCTTAAGAGCTTGGGAGGCTTCATAATGTAGGTGGGAATAGTACAGCCAAGTGCTCAGCCTCCTGCTCCTCTGAGATGCCATCATCATAGAACCTGAGAGCCCCAAGGTTTGAAAAATCAGGGTAATAGTTTCAAAACCACTGTATTCCTATTTCTTTTTCTCAGTAGTGTGAGAAATAGCTTCCCATTATCATCCATAGAACACTTTGGATATATTTATTGGAGTCTCTTTAGCCCCTGTAAGAGTCTGGAGCACCCCTGTTCCCTGGATGGGTCTAAGTGGACCAGTCATGGTCCAGTCATGTTTGTCCCGCTTCTCAGGCTACTTCACATCTTCCAGTAATGCTCGTTTCTGGACTCTCGAATCAGGTCACTGCCCAACATACTAGGGTATCTCAGCATCACAAACACCATTGTCTCCTTCCTCCACACCTGTGTGCCAAGTGTTCAAGGAAAGATGCTGTGATCCAGTTGACAGCTTCAGATGCTTCACTGTGGAGAATTAGAGGTAAAGGACAGCACGTTTGAGGTCAAACAGTGGGTGTCTGAAAAATGAAAAATCAGGTGCAATTTTCTGGATTCTGTTCATCTCTGGCTTTCTGAAAATTTGGCTGCCCTTGGCAGACAGGGGTGTGAGCAGGATCTCTGCCAGTTGCTCGTGCTCCCATCTGCCAGCTTCTCTCTGTTTCTCCCAGGTGCTGCCGAGTTACTACTAGAAGCTCTAGCTGAGCTGAAGCTTGATTGAAATTAATTTTCTTTGGCAAAGTTTAGATGGCTACCGTGGTTCTTCCAACTCCTCTGGCAAAGATGAAACTACCATATTATCAGTTATTATTCACAGTCTATTCTAATTAATTCTGTGGCTTTGGACAAGTCCCTTGACCCTTTTGAGCATCAGTTTCCCTACCAATAAGTAAAGGATTTGAATGGGTCATCTTTAAATTCCCTCCTCACTTTAAAATGCTTAATTTTATTAAGCCATTGCTATGTTCTTTTAGCAGTCACACCCCATGATCTGAGAGCACTCTAAAGAGCCCATTGGTATTGAAGCAGTTAGTCCATATGACGACTTGAATTGAGTGTCGGTTTAATTAACTAAGGGCTTGAAGGATGTGTTGCAGCTGATCGAGGCTGGGCAGGTCTACTCTAGCTTCAGGGAGATGGAAGAAAATGCAGGGCGCTGTGGGGATGCTTGGCATACCTTTGTTCATGGGCGGGAGAGCCACGCACGCTGCAAGCTGCAAGCCGCATGCCGCATATCCCCAGTGAGAAGCCCCTACTGTCTTAAGTAGTAGAGGGGAACAAAGCTGGCAAAATGCTAGAAAATTATAAAACATAACAATTCTGCGCATGCACGCCCACTTCATGTTATGGGAACAGTTTATTGGAACCAGTCTTGAGGCTATGAGGATACTATTAATCAGGCCCCTCCAAGGCTATGGGAACACTGCTTCCCTTAGTTACCCAGGCACCTGGATGAGGAAGCCAGACTGCCTCCACTTACTCTACAAAGGAGTTGCTGGTAAAAATCCTGTTCTTCAGGTCTTCTGCTGGGCTCCATTGCTTTTTCCTTAGTGACCCTGAGTGCAAAACTGTCTACAATTGGAAAATTAAATTTTTTTTTCTAAATCACTATTTGCTGACATTCTTCCCTTTTATAGCAGCTGTAGCAGAGTTTTCCTGCAAAATCATCAAAAATAGAGCTTAGCTGTTGAAGACTGCTTCTGGATAGAAGGGATGATGACAAAGCACAGGGCTGTCCCCAGGTCAGGAAGTCATAAGCTGGCAAAGGTAGCTATCTATATGCAACACCTGAGGTCACCACTCTCCTCACCAGTGAAGAGAGGTTTTTCTGCATCAGTAGACTGCCCAGAGGTCAAGGCCGTGAATGTAGGTGAAGCTGCATTATAAGACATGTGTTTGCGTGCACTGCCATCTGTCATTCAAAAATGTAAAGTTACATGTGCAATCTGTGCATTATTTGAACTTAAGGGGCAGGAAAAGCAGCAGATTCTACTTCTGTCAGAGGAGATGAGGGTGATCAGCCATCTTCCTCCGTAATTTTTCTGAAGGAGATAAATAATCTCTTACCATCCCTTCCTTTCCTTCTCCTTTAAAGAGCTCTTGGTTTTGTGTTATAGGATTGAGTGACATGCTTGTGCTCAACTCAGAGGCAATGAGTGGCATTTAAGAATGAAGTAAAATTTAGCCTAATCCAGTAAATCAGAAGAAAATCCCATTGTAGGTCTTCGTGACTTGATTTTGGACAAACCTTGGCCAGCTCTCCCAGGACGCACTTAGCAGTGGCAGCTGTTCCCTTCGGGAGCACAAGAAGTCCTGCGCATCCTGCTGTCTTGAAGGACTTGCTTGTATTTCCTTCGTGTCCATCCAGGGTTGGCTAACTTGGTAGAAAGCAGCGTTTTCCTTGGTGTTCTGTGGTGAGTAACAACTGTACATTTCACCCTTTGTAGGGGTGAAGAGGGAGAGCAGAGAATGGCCATGGATTTTGTTGTGGCATCTTGGGAATTTGTGACATCTGCTTTGTGATTCCCTTGTTCCACATTTTACCATCCAAGGGTGAAAGTGCATTGCAATAAGTCTGAAATGGATAGTTCCATCAGAGTGAAATGGGTGCGAGGACAAATACAGCCTGTTATGGGGAGAGAAGCACATTGACAGTTCATCATGGTTTGAAGAACTCAAGTAAAAACTTTGCAATCCTCCCTTTGACCTCCTAAAAGCTTTCAGGAATGCACCCAAACTTAAGCAATGTTTAATGGCTTGCAGACAACATTTCTCACTGCAATTGCAGTGAAAGCTAATCCCTTGATTTATTTTTATTAGCAAGAGTATAAAGCTTGGATAAGAAAGCACAGTCAGGACACAGATATAAACAGTAAATACTGGAGTACTTAACTTTTCTACAGTCATTTATGTTCTTATGGGAATATCTTGGTTGAGAAGCAGAATATTCTGGCATCATAAGAATGCAAACACCCTAGCACTAGACCCAGAGCCTTAAGCATTGGTGGTGAGTCCTGGCCTGGGCACTGCCAGCTCCGTGCTTCTAGCCTAGCAGCAATTACTCTGAGTCTCGAAGACAACAGCACTTGGTCTGCCTCTAGCTGAGTATTATTGTGTAGACTGTGATGTCCTATCCCATCTAAACAAAAAGTGTATTAGTATTACTTCCTAAGTTATAAATATTTACTTTTCAAAAGTAAATTTTGAACAAAATTTTTACAAAAAAATTTATGCTCATACATTTTTTCTTTTTGCTGACATTCGGAAAATGGTGACAAAGTGTCTGCTAAATAGCTGTTGGGTTGTCATTTAATAGGCAGTCTCTCCACAGTCTGCAATAGTCAGCTCTGCATGTTCACTTTTTAATAATGCAATAAAAAAATTTTCAATGTAGTTTCCTTCAAAATTGAGAAAATTTTATTTCCTTTTCATGTTTTTCCTTCCACTCACTAGCCACTAGGCACTGAGGGATTTAAAGTGTAATTTAAATAGTTTTATCATATTTGTGTATTATATGCAGTGATTTAAAGTAATTAATCCCAATAAAACACAAAAGTGCATAAATTCAAAAGAAATCTATGCTATTTTGGGTTTTCCAAGTCACTACATAGAGACCATTACTTGGGTTATTGATACTTGATTTGGGTCACTTCTCTACATATGATAATGAATGCCTTCCTTATTTTTCTTCTACAAAATCAGGATAAAGTATGACATTAAGTAAATGAACAAGGATTTCAGTCTTTAGAATAGGCTTAAAATGATCACAATGATAACTACTAATAATATATTTCTCATCAGAACTTAGTTCTCTAGAAAGCATTTATTTGGCATTTTGGGATTTATGAACTTGAAATGAATTGGAGACTGTAGGCATGTTTTTCATCTTAAAACTTGGAGAGAGAATTATACTGATGAGATATAAAATATAGTAGAAATTACGACTAATTTATGTCCTTCTACATATAAGAAGATTGTACGTGAACCTGAGTAGGAGAGACACATCAACTTCCCACATGGGTAGTTTTGCATAATCAGTTATTATCTGTGGTTGCTTTTCTACCTTATTTTTTAAGCCCACATACCATATTTTGCCATGTATAATGCACATCCATGCTTTTGGCTCAAACTTTCAGGAAAAAATTTTTGTTTTAATTTTTAATTCAATTATTTATTTATTTATATTTAGATACTTGTTTTTTGTATTATAAAGGGATTTTAGCATTTATTTTTTAATATATTATGGTACAAGAAATTTTATGTAACAAATAATTACAGAACACAAGAACAGAAGATAAGGTATTTCAGGTAATACCCATGTATAATGTGCATCCTTATTTTTCCCTAAAATTTTTGGCCAAAAAATTGTGCACTGTGCACAGCAAAATATGGTATTTTAAATTTTTGCAAACTTCTTTCTGTGGTTCTTCCAGAATAATCTCCCCATTCACTCAGTGGGGCAAAATTTTTGATAGATATCTTTGAATGAGACCCCAAAGACCTTTTGGAGGCTAAAAAATGTTAACTGGGCCTTAGAACAAGAAACCAGGTAAGATCACACCTCTACCCAAATTCTAGTAGTTTGCATCTGGCAAAAGAGAAAGAATGCTGAAGGACAACATGTGATTTTTCAGTAGGCTTTATCACACCAGCTATTTTTTTCTGCCATAAGATCTTTGACCTTTGCACACCCCCTATCTGGGGACTGCGATAGCTACGTGTCTTCTCTGGGGCACATCTTTTAGAATTACCATTCAGAGAACAGGCAAAGGGTGAAGGCTCATAAATTTAGATAAGCCCTTTCAAAGTGGTTGCAGTCAGCCTCTCCTCAGACTGAGATTACTCACCACCCCCTGGGGACCTAGCTGCTTCTCTGACGCCTGCTGTGCAACATTTATTTTCTGTCCTGAGGACAGAGACAGAAATGTGGGCTGTGATCTATGAGTGTCTCCGGGTTTCCAACAAAAATTCCATGTGTGGTTATCTGTAAAATCCACACTATCTATGGAGGTCAACAGAGTTGTAGAAATCTCTATTATCAGGTATTTAGAGTGAATTTTTAAATAGCATTTTCTATTATTTAGCATTTCTGGATTTTCAATTCAGAATTGATTCCTATTTGCCCACATTTGTTAAGGTCAAAAACAGGGAAATCTAAGCTTTTAATGTTTGGAAACAGTTCAGATTCTTTTGGTCAAGCTTGCAGATAAAAACTGCCAGGGACAGAAAGCTTTCATGACATTGGACACTTGGAAACGTACTCAGTGGAAATCTCTGATTATTCCCATATTTAAGGGGATAGAGGCCAGTGAAGGCAACAAGGCCTATTGAAAATATTTGGTTGGCAATTGGGGCTTATTAATCCTGTCTTACAGTTTAGACCAGTGGTTCTCAAACTGCAGTCCACACAACCTTAGACTTAGGAAATTGATTTAAAATGCACAGTCCTGTGCCCACACTAGAAATTCTGAATCCTGAGATCTGGGTGCAGCCTGGGAGTCTGCATATTTGACCAACATTCCATATGCTTCTGCATCAGGCCTTCTGAAGACCACCCTCTGGAAAACCTTGGTCTAGAGAATCGTGTACCAAATATCTTGATATACAGTAGTGGCACATGGTTCGGGAGTTTCCAGATTTTCTAGAAGAGCTTTATATGGTTATTGTTACCAAATCTTTGAGCCATACTGAATACAATATTCAAATTCTTCACTCCTCCAGTTTCTTAGAAATAAATGGTATCAGTACAATCTGAAGTGGGCTCAGTCAAATAGAAACTCAGTTGCTGGTTTTCCACTCTGTGGGGCTCCTGCCCTCTTCCTTTCCTGCCCTACACCGTCTCAGAGGGCTTCTTTCTTCTACCCCCATTTCTCTGAAAAACTTCTGTTTTCAAATGTTCACTACTTATCACACTATTTTGTTTTATTTCTGCTGTGTGACAGCCATTGTCCTGGCCTTGGGATAGATGCTTTACTATCCTCCAAACTGTTTCCCACAGCTCCAATAAATGGCTTACCTCATTATCCCCAATTTCTAGAGCAAGAATTTAAGGCCGAGGTACTCAGAGTAATACTCTTCCGCTAAGCAGAAGAGTCAGAATTCTCAGCCAAGTCTTGAACTCCAAACCCCATAGCCTTTCTTTCTCACAAGAAAGGTCAAGTTAAAATCCAGGGAGAGAATCACTGAATTTCAGTGCCGGGAAATCTTTGATACTATCAAATCCAAGACTTTTACTTCAAATATAGGAAACTGATTTGTGAATGTTGAACCATCCTTGCATCGCTGGGATGATATCCCCCAGAGCAAGGGATATAAAGGAAAGAATAAACAAATGGGATCTCATCAAAATAAAAAGCTTCTGCACAGCTAAAGAAAACAGCATTAAAATAAAAAGAGAAACAACAATATGGGAAAACATATTTGCCAATGATACCTCAGACAAGGGTTTAATCTCCAAAATATACAAAGAACTTACACGACTCCACTCCA